>JAYRBW010119523.1:0-17209 GCA_036023295.1 Invenusta paracnida
GGCTGGCGATTGCTCTATTCTGATTGGTCGAGGGGGTGGGGCGGTTGGAATGGGGTCACTACTGCCCTACTACCGACTCAAACTATTTACATTATAAAAATGGATATTAAAGATAATTAAGATTTAAAAATAAGTAGGATAATTAGTAACTTTAATTTTGAGATGTTGATCAGGCGGTGAATGGTCCCCGCCACCATCTTCAACAGGTACAGTAGATGTGGTGTTGGGTAGTGCCGTAGATATACTGGAAGTGGGAAGAATATCTGAAGCCCCATCTGTCGGAGACATCCCGGACTGGCTTTCTATTCCTTCGGCGATTGAGGGGGTTGTGTGACAGGTGCCCACTAAGGACATCATTGTGTCGTCTAAAGAGGAAGCAGAAAATCCGGATAATCGATTGAAGTGTTATTGTTGTTTATATAAGAATTTAAACTCCTTGAAAGCACTAAAAACTTTTTTCTTTAATTCTTTAAAAACAAATCTGTCGATTTAACAATTTATAAATATATATGTATGTATTTGAATAATAATTATAAAAGATAATGTAAATATCTATTTTAAAATCAAACAATTCAAGAAATGCACAAAACAACAAAATACAAAATCGTAAAAACTTACAAAATACTTAATAATTCAATTAAACACATATTAAAGTAATACATATAATATACTTAATTCATTATAGACTATAAATAAATATGTGGAGTGTGTAATTTCTAGATTTGGGTAAATTTTATTTAAATTGTTATGAAGAATAACAAAAAACAATATTTTATAGATACTAACAATAGAGAAAGAATGGTAAGAGTTGTCATTTAATTAATTATTTGAAAGTTTCGTGTTTTATTCATTATTCCACCCTTAAAAAATTTGTTTCTACTACTTTTAACGGATATCTTACTATTAGTAGTATAAGATGTTGAAGCTATGTGCAATGTATGTATATTATTCTATTCTATATAATTCTATATGTGCAATCTATGTATGTTCTATTTGAATAGCCACATGCAGCACAATTTATCCGACTTAGACATTTTACTTAATATATAGATTTAATTTATATAATAATTTTTTTTCTAATCATCTTACATACCTCTTTTGCTTTGTCAGTAAAATTTTAAGCAAATTTTTTACTATTTAAACAGCCATATGCAGTACACAATAATACTCGACTCAGACATTTTACTTAATCAAATCGAACTGTCAGGCAACAATTTGGCAAGCTCCATTATAAAAAAATCATTAATGTAATGCTAATTTTTTTAAGTGACAGGTCTTATTAATTATTAGTCTATGGTAAAATGTCTATAAAAGCATGCAGCATCAGTTTAAGTACATGTTATCTTATAGTAAATATTTAAGATTAACAAGAAATATACAATTTAGATGTTATTTACCAAGCAGAAAATATCACTATATTTCTAAAATTCAAAATCATAAACAATAGATATTTACCTGATGATTCCATAATCTGAAAAAAATTAATAGTGTATAGTGAAATGAATGACAAATATGGCTATCTTTATACAATGTACTTGAGCTCAATTAAAATATTTTTTAAATATTAAAAATCTACAATACAATTATTTATTGAATTGTATTTCATGAAAGAACAACTATACAAGCCACCCAACAAAAAAAAGATGCCCGTGAAAACGCAAAAACCATATACGCAAAAGATAATAAATATTTAGACTAACTAAAACAAAGTTACCGGATAAAAACGATTTTTTTAACCAAATGCAGATAAATTATTGCAATATTGTCATTTTTTTTAAATATAATATTTAATTTCTCATATAACTTTTTTATAAAAAATTAAACAATATAAATAATAAAAGTAAGTATGCAGTTTGAATAAACAAAAAAAAAAAACCGATAGAAATGAAGCCAAATAACACTAACAACAGTATAGTTTAATCATGAATCTAATTCTAATAGAACATTAACTAAGCAGTACTTTTTTATACAAATAATTTCTTATCGAAGTCAAAACTTCATAATATGTAATGAAGATGCATATATTATTAAAGAATAGTACTTTCTATGACGTATATTATATCAAGTCATTCAAGCTATCTTATTTCTGCTTTTGATATACATAAAACATTGCAGTATTTTAAAGGTAGAAATGAGTTTGTTTAATTAGCGTAGAAAAACTATTCACATATATTATGGGTAGGTCAAAACTGTAAAAATATGGCATAAATAACATTATGAAACTTATAAGTTTTAGAATTTCAAATTAATTGTAATATCACAAATATAAAAAAGCTTATCAAAAGCGAATCACAGCTAAAATCCGTGCTTGAGTTGAATAGATTTTTTATGCAGTAGTGCTCTAAATTTTATAGCCTACCTAACCAATTATTTACGGTTTTAATTAACAAAAATGTATTAATGCGAAAAAGTTATAATAAATAACACTTAAACACATCTGTATTAGAATAAGAATTTATTCAAATGAAAAATCGATTTTTGACTATAAAATAAAAGCATATTAGTACATTTTTTTATCATTTGTAATATAAAAATACAATAAAAAAATTACTTGCAAATAAACAATAAAAACAAATAAAAGTTACTTACAGTTTGTATTAATTTAATAATAAGCAATAAATGAAAAACTATACTCAAGAAGCAAACTTAAACTTTTTTCGAGCAACGAGTATGACACTAGACAATATTGTATGAATTACTGTTCAAAACAACTTATAACTTAAATAATGAGTAAATAATAAAAATAAAAATGTGCAAAAAACGTTTATTTCGATTTTCAAACAGCAACAATTATTTTATTGAAGAGTATATACAATGCATACTATGCTAAGAACGCTAAGTCATTTCTACATAATGAAATGTTATTTCCAAATTTAATTGATTTGATCCTTTATCATAACATCACTAAAGAAAAATTACAAATGGTTCATATAAAAGTGAGATATTTGTTTCGATTTTTAAGCTGCTTCCTTTTTTGGAATCTTGTCACCCTCTTTCTGAGATTGAGCTTCACTTTCTTCGAGTAGTTGTTTTTCTTTGGCTTCCATGAAACTCTTAAGATCTTGGTAATCCTCATCAATCGTCTCAAAAATGTCAAACTGTTTCACCAACTCCAACAACTCCTCTTGCGTTGAAGCAATCCGACGCTCCTTCAACATTTTCCGCGCCAAATTGAGTCTACCAGGAGAAAAGTGCTTCTCATCGTGGTACAGGTCGTCGGGTAGATTCCACAATAGAACTCCTACTATTCGGCCACCAGGCTTCATGTAGAAAACTACCCCGGGTAAGTCATAGCTCCCAATTTCTGAGTCAGCTGTCGTCCCTGCGAAAAAGGCATGAGTCTGTAAATTTTTGGCATCTATAAGTCCCACAGCGTCCCAAGATAGTTCCTTGCCAAGGCTCGACCAGAAGGAGGTCTGATGACGGTAGCTTACGCGGGGAAGATTGGCCTCGGCATTCTCTGGTGACTAAGCGACCATATTTCTACCCGCTAGTGCTCCACTCTCTTCAGCATGGCTCACATGCTCAACGCGTCGCCTTCCCAGAAGGGTATCGAAGTAGGAGGAGGCATCGCCGGCCACATAGACACCTGACCGTGCTTCCAGTTCAGAGTTGACGAGGTAGCCACCTAGGTTGGGGTCGAGTTCCAGGGTAGAAGAGGCTGAGAGGCTGGTGTTGGGTTCAATACCGCACTGCAGATAGATGCATAGGGATGAAAGATAAGTATGCTTTTTAAAAGGATAAATAATATTAGTGCCAATATGTATATATTCTCTAGCTTGTTATAATTTATTTCTTGACATGTATTTATTAACTTTGTATTTCCTGTATTGATGAATAAATCTGATGAATATCCTTTGTATTTGTTATAGTTTAAGATATCCAGATGTTGAGTCACCAGGAATATAATTGAAATTGTTTTAATAGATTAAAAAATATTACTTTTAGCAATTAAATTAGAGTAAACAACTAGCTTATATTAGCTACAATAATTGTTACATTGAGCCCCGTAAATTATTTACCATGAAATTTTGAATTCATTGTTTGACTCACAAAACGTTTTACATCAAAGCCCAGTGATCAAAGATATAAACTATCACATAAATCACTATTAATTGTCATCTTTCTGGAGTAAAAAAACAAATCCTGACAAAATCTAACATCTTAGTGATTCAGCACAAATCACTTCTAAAGAACTTTACAAAACTGTCAAATCTTAACAATAAAAATAAATAATAAAACTATTAAAAACTATTAAATATTATATTTATAATGAATTAACATTAACATACTTCAAAATAGCTTCACTCAACATCTCAATATGTAAAAGTCTGCAAAAATATATAAAATACCAAATGCACATTAACAATTCATACATCAATACAGCATTCATGAACAAATGTCAAAGCAAATAATTAAAACAGGGAACATATTATCATACACAAACATTTTATTCATAAAATCGTTATGAATAGTTTGTTATTCAAAAGTATATTTTGATGCGTATATAATACATAAAAAAAAAAATACAACCTTTAATACATAATTAAATATACAATAGAACAACAATGTGATTGCAATTAATTAGCTAATTAATAAGCAATACGAGAATTATTTTTGTGTTGTTTAGTTATAATATTGAATTTAATTCAATTCAATTTTAGTTTTTTTATAATATTAGGTAATATTAAATTAGGTAATACTATTATGAAATAATTGTTTAATAGCAATACATACATTAGTAGTATGTGTGAAATAGACCATGAAACAGTGTTTCAAATCCAAATGAGGTGCCCACGAAAATAAAAAATCAACAGAATATTAAGTTTACAGTCACACTTTCAATTTGACACTGTGGTTACGTCGTAAATCAAAATATCACATTATGATCGAAATGGTCATGTGCAGGATCAATTTTGTTTAGTTGCCATTCATACTTTTAAATGGGACATCACAAGACAACGAATATTACACAAAAGAGGATATTTGACGATAATAACTTTCACACTAATGTAAAATGTTCGTGTCTATAAGTATTATTAATCGATAACACTTTCCAAATATTTTAACTCGTAATCTTTTAAAGATATAATTGTAATATATATTGCATATATATATTGTAAAATATACAATCTTTTAAAGATCTTCAGTGACTCCATATATATTCTTATAATAAGGGTGTCAGTTCTATATTAATGACAAATATATGATCAGTCAACAATCTATATTTATTTACATACCTATGTTCAAAATTATATTTAATTATTATTATTAGTTCGGAACTAATATTTAGTAATCTAATTAGTTCAGGAAGTTCCAAATTATATTAATTAACAATAAATTATGGTGTCCATCGTTTATAGGAAATATATTCCAGTGATAATTTAAGGCAAATTCAAGATATTTCCTGAGAAATTTCAAGCATTTATTTAAGAAAAACTGTACAAACGTGAGTACGAAAAAATAATTTTCCAACGCACCATAAAAATATGAAAACAAAATTATACACAATTATCTTTTAATGGAGTAAATGACACACAGTGTTTTTTAAACAATGCAATGGGTGAAAGCGAGTTTTAAAACATTTAACACTTCTTTTTTGCTGAAGATATTTCAAAATCAATTTCTTGTAGCTGCAGAGATAACTTCCTATTTCGTTCTTCCATCTCCAGAAGTGCTTCTGATTGCTGACGCTTTTCTTCTTTCTTTATATCATCAATGGAAGAAGAAGCTTTAATTTCAGCCAAAGCAGCTTGGTACTGGCTATGTACATTTCTTTGCTGATGCGCTGAGCTCTTTGGTGATCTCAGACAAAGTTGTGTCCGATTCACAATGCACAGCCAAATAGTCGCGGATCACTCATTGTGCGATCAGAGATTGGTTTTTCATATTCTCAACCAATAAATATTTATTGTAGCTAAAACCACGCTCAGTTGGTTGTGCTTAGCACCTATACCTAATGACAGCTCAGCAGGGGCACCTAATTTTTTGCAGTCATAATAGATATAATTTTTTAACGAAACTTATTAAAAAATGTCAATGATAGCTGTCTTAATTTCATGATTTTTCAAGATAATATTTTTTGTGATTTTTCAAGAACTGGACACCATGTAAATAATTGCTGAAAATAGACACTTTCGGCCTAGGACAAAAATATGAATTTAAAGAGTTTTTATTTTTGTTACTGTCTCACCGTACATGTTTAAGTTTTAAATGTTTTTTAATTAGATTTATCTACTAAAATATTCTACTGACAGAGAAATACTATAAATTAGTGACTATAATAATGGTCAACATTTTTTCAGTTAACTAACGCATTAGACATTAAAAAGTCGCCAGCATACAAATATATGGTTTAGGAGGATCAAGAAGTGTAAAAGTACAGTAAAATTGTCACATTTTCAAGCCAAATTTTGAAGAGATGCCTTGTTCTAACTTTGAAAGAAACCAATAAACAGATTTATGATTTATAAATTCAAACAGAGCCGGGAACCTGCAACTTTTAAATCGCTTAAATTCAATACAACTTTCTATACAGCTTACACGAATTCTGGGCGATTCAGAAATAATAATTTCGTGATTTAATAGATTAAAATTTTAATATTTGAACTGTGCGGAATTCATGTAAAAATTGAATGCTTATCAATTAAAAAAAGCAAACAAAAAACTAAACGCGTTAGAGACGTGTAGTTTAGTTTCTAATAATAAATAATTAGCAATGATAACAAATTCTCTTAAAAATTGTTATTGATCCATCTATAGATAATACAACCGAGACTCTGAGAGAGTATTGATTTAGAGGGCTATGCAAGTTCGTAGAAATTTCAAGGAATTCCTTCAACTCGAGGAAATGCTTAGTCAAGGAACTCCTCAAGCATTTTATCGAACGTTTGCAGAATGTCGCTTTATTATATTCAAGCATTTTCTTGAAATTACAAAGCATTTCCAGAAAATCCTTGAAATTGGAGGAATTCCATCAAAAAATTAATAATTTACAACTCTTCAAGGGATTCTTAGAGTTTCAAGCATTTTCTAGGAAGTAAGAAAGCGAAATGTTTTCAATAGTTTTAAGCTGAAGCTTGAAGTTTATTGAAACTATTTGTTTTACTTTATAGATTGGCAAAGATCTGAAAAAATGATTAACAATTTGAAGTAATATTGTGGTAAAAATAAAGATACTTTCAAATTATCGTGATAAAAAAGACTATGGCATAACAATTTGAACAATTAAGTTTGTTGTCAAAAATATAGATCCTTAATAAATCATCAACTACTACAATATAAAGGACTCGTTTCAATGTTCATTGATATATTTTTTTAGAACAATATGTAAATGAGTTGGCATATACTAGATTTTTTTTAAATAATATTATAATGTTGATAACAATTTAGCAAAATGAATTTTCAATGGAAATATTTTAGTTGCTATTCTATGTAATATTGATTAATATAATAATGGTTAGTATGCATTAGATTTACTGTTGTTTACAATTCTATATACATATTTATGAAATATTTTTAATAGTTCATTGGCAAGTTGAATTTTTAATTTACTTGTAATATTATTGATATAAAAAATGTGCACAATTTTCATATGAATTATAAGAAATTACACAATTGTATTGGTCCATTTCGGAAGTGTGATTGTAAATTTACTAGTTGTATATTAATATGTTACATTATTGTAGACGTCTCATAAAGAAATGTGATTGTTTCATATCGAAGTTCGACGATTTCATACGGACATGAAAAACCTATATATAGTAACAAAATGAAAGAAACTCACAGCAACAATGACATGATCTACGATCTCTTCTTCCAGTTCCTTGTTATCGACAGAATGGTGCATACTGAGAGAAAGTTTGCCATTCTCTAGTGACTGTATAGAAGCTATATTAGCATGAGCTCGAGTTTTAACACCTTCATGCTCCAGATATTCACGTGTGTGCTTTGCCAAGAAGTCTGGAAGTACGTGAGACATATTACCCTCTTCTTTATAGATCTACAAAAAGGAAGAACAAATAAAATATCTATAAAATCGCACGAGAAGATTTAATTCTTAAGTTGTTTGTCAGGAACATATCGATATGCAAAAAAATATATGAACCATGTCAGCTTTAAGTGATTTTTCCTATTTCAAATAATTACATCGAAATTGGTTTTACCGGTTATAGTTATGAAAAATATTACAAATGCCCACATTTCACATTAAAAAAAAAGATTTCCTCATTTAGTGATTTATTTACCAATTGAGTCTATTCATTTAGATAACAATGATTATATTGAAACATATACACCCATCCGTACCTGAACCACCTCAAAATTGTCCACTTTTTTACCACTTCGACTCAAACTGGCGGCGAGTTCGCTGCCAAGGAAACCGCCACCGACGACTGCAATACGACCACCAGATGCAATGTGACGATCAGATAACTCCTGTAAGCGTCTGAGATAGATGAGAAAAACATTGAATTATTACAGTCATTAAAAATGGTCTGATGACTTTTGTACAATTTATATTGATTTGAATTATTGTGCAATTTCAATAAAATATAATATTCGCACAATGTATGTTTGTCTGTGTGTACGGCCGTCTTTTGGCTCGATTTAAACACTTAATAAATATAATGTTTTTAGCAGAAACGCAGTGAGCCTTGTATTTATAAACTAGAAATAAATGGAATTTTTAAAATTAAGATCTTACCTGTAATCATCAATTGTTCGGAAGTAAGAAACCTTGCCAGATGCCACTAAATCATCACCAGACTTTGGGCATTTTTCCAAACGTTCCACGCGCCGTGGCTTACCCCCTGTGGCCAACAAGCACTGGCCAAACTTTATATTATGGCCATTGTCCAATTTAGCGATTCGTTGTTCAGCATCTAGTTCGACAACCTCTCGTCCTTGCCAAAGGGCTACTCCCCCGTAGGTTGCGCGAATGAGCCTGAAATCAAGAGGTTAAACTTGCACCAATAAAAATGCCATATACCCATAAATAAAAAACGATATAATATTACAATATATAACGTTGACACTAGATAAGAATTTTGAACAATTTTAATTTTCTTTTTCTAAATCAAATTCTATACCACCTAAAAATATCGTTATAAAAATGAATTCATCGTTTAGTTTAATTACAATTTCAAAAAATTGTTGAAAATTTACAGAATCTACATAGTTGTAATTCATAGGTAAAATAAATAAATATTGAACAGATACATTAATAGTTACTCTGTCAATGATATTGTGAAGCATATTGGTATTAAAAAGTTCCCTGGTTTAATCAATTAAGTTTTTAAAGTATCTGTGAATATTTATCTTTTATCAGAAAAAATTCACCAAATTAAAAGAGAAACAAATATTTTAGAGCTGTTAGATACAGTAATTAAAGATAATATATTGAACATTTTATTTTCATTCTAATGTTCAATACACACGTTCAAGCCAAATTTTGTGTCCACACGATCAAGCCGGATTGACGAACTTATCGCCAATTTTTAATGTAACAAATATCAAAACATTGATGTATCTTGATTTTGAATTATTCTTCATGATGAGTTCAGCTTAAAGAAAAAGAATTGATCATTATGTTACTGAATCACGTGACTATTTTATCAACCAAGATGTTGGCTTGGCGTTGGCCTGACCGAAAATATTTAACAAGTTTAATTTCTGTCAAACCAAGCCATCAAGCCAATCGATAAGTTCATCAAGCCGGCTTGACCATGTGGACGGGTAATTTTGGCTTAACGAGACGGCTTGAACGTGTGTACAGAGCATAAAACTAAGTCACAAGAAAGCAAGCATTATGCATTACTTTTCGGGTTTCAAGAAGAAATTCTCCGGCTCATAGAACATCCAGGAATGGGAACGCATGTCACCCTTAGTGCTGAGCATAGCCTTGCGGCGCTTCACCGTCCTTCTCCACAACTCCTTACTGAGCGGGGGACGCATGTAAGGCGGGTACTCCATCTTCTCCCCAGGACCCGGGTTCGAGGACAGACTGTCAGAGGAGATAAGAAGAACACGGGCGGTGGGGTCGCTGGCTCGAATAGCTCGTGCGGCTGACATTCCCGCGGTTCCGGCCCCGATAATCAAATATGGAACTGATTCTGGCAAGTACTCTGGTTGACCGGGGTGGGTCTCGGCCAAATAAATAGGAAGTGCTTCTTCTGGAAGAGTGGGTGGCAAACTAAGCTAGAATGATGTTATTAGGTAAAAATAACATTACAATTATTAAATTACTGACGTTTTTCAATACCAGTGATACATTGTAATTTAATAAGGTATAAAGATAAATGCATGAAGTATTATGTACTTTCTATATCAAATAACTCGATGGATATTACGAAAATATTACGAAGATATTAACCAACAGGTCTATTCTTTATCGTCAGTAAAAACTGTAGTAACTTACGAGCTCTGAATGTCTCAAAATAGTTTTAAATAAATCAATTACATTTTGCATTAATCGCAATTATTACGCTTAATCAAATTTTTTAAATTGAATTTACTACAACTAACAATCGATTAAGGGGATTACTGCGGAAGCATTGAATATAATTTAAGAGATAAGTTATTATTATATCCAAACGTATAATTTTGTACCAATATAAATACAGTCACAAAGGATGATAATGCATATTTTTTAAGACAGCGATTATAAAATATATATAGTTTCTACTGAATAATTTTTTAAAGTATAATTATAAACAAATGTTGTAATTTAATAACAATACTCTAAATGTTATAATATTTAGCGACTAAAGTATGACAGAATGTAATATATTTAATGATCTCCGATAAATATTTCTCAAACTATATAGAACCAATAAACAGAATCGTAAAATAGAATGGTATTACATACCACATTATGTTCACAATTCAAGGTTTTGTGGTTACTGGTAAAAACGATTAAACGTGCTGTATTCAAGTGTGAATGAGTAGGTAAATAAATACACGTAGATAATAACGATGCCATAAAATAAACGGTAAAAAATAGTTAACAAGTACAATTGGTATAAACAATTCACCACCTGGAAATAATTAAATTGCAAGCAACGATTAATACTAAAAAATAGCAAGCAAAGGGTGAACTTTTTATTTTTTATCAACAAAAATGCCAGCATTACAAATATCTGAATTAGTCAACATTTGTTTTTTTTAACCAAAATCGTATTATACCTACCTGAAGAAGCATCAGTTTTGAATGTTTCTAGAAAAAATATTATTAGTATTGAAAAATACAGTTACAATCAGTGCTCAAGGATAGATTTTAACAACACGCATCTTAATTGAAATAAGCTTTAATAACAGTACTTGAAAATAATCTTTCTGTAAATTTTCGATAAAAAATACGTCGTAAAGAATTAATAATAATTTAATATTAAAATATAAAATCTTTTAACGAATGTCACCACAAAAAAAAATAGTCCTTATTCTGTAAAAATTAAAATTATCGACGGCAAAATATAACCAAAAATTAAATAGAATGAAATTATAAGTTATTATATACAACAAAATGAAAGAAACTCACAGCAACAATGACATGCTCAACGATCTTTACGTATACACACATATTTATATCTATACTATATTATATACAAAATACATTATATAAATATATAAAAATTATTATTATTTATATTATCATATATAAAAAAAAAATATATATAATATAAATAATAATAATTGATTTAGTAAAATACCAGAACATATATGCTTAAAACTCATTGATATGTTTATTAGTTAGGTATTTGTGTGATTGTGTATGTTTATAGAAAAGCACCACAAAGCATATAACATGCAAAAAATATATATGTTTTATTGGTTATTTGTTATTCAAAATTTTATGTTTATTAAACAGAAACATATTTCTGTTTATGCATTATTTTTAAGACATACATCAATGTTAAATATTAATAAATAGTAATTAACTTAGAATGATATTGTTACCTGCTTCTTGTTCTGATTCAATTACACCTTCTGCTGGTACAACAGGTGATAATTTTGCTCTACTAAGTCCAGATTTATCTACTGACTTTCGGTCTCCTTTGTCATCGGGAGAAGTAGGATTTCTTTCAGTATCGTTGTGTAAGCTAAAAAACAAATTAGTAGTAAATTTACTATTCAATTATTTTCGCTATAATAAGTTAATATTATAGGCGAATATAATAATTAATGTACTTAAATTTAAATAAGGATATTTGTTGACATAATTTTGTCTAAATTGACATAATAATGGACTAAGTAATGTCAAATCCACTACATCATAGGAAAAACACTGTTTTAAAATATTGTCTATTGGGTTATAAAGATATTAAATCTATAATAATGATAATAAAAGCAAAAACATCATAAAAAAATTGTTTATACAAAGCTTATAATATATGACAATACAAAGTAGTCAAAATACTACCGTATAGTATACAATACCGGAAATATACTAAAACAGTGAAATGATAACGAATATTACTAATAGGTACCATGAAATCAAAATTATACAGTTTATAAATATTTAAATAGTAATTTAATAACAATTTGTCTATAAACAAGAACAATAAAAAAATTAAAACTAATGTAAACAAAAATGAATTATTTAATTAGATATTTAATTACGTGTGTAGATCACAACATTCAATTTGGTTAAGCTGGATAAAAAAGTTATTATGTCGCTTCTAGTTTAATATTGCTAGTCTAAAACCCCCATAATGTTGGCAGACTGGGACTAACAAGTACTCTTCGAAATGATAAATTAGCAGCTTAACTAATCAATTTATATTATTTTGCACTTAAATATAACACCATCTTTATTTTGACTTCAAAAGAATACAACACAAAATCAAGATGGTAACCATAATTTTACGGAATTACATTTGTAAAATTAGTTAAGTATAACATTTCATTCTGATAAGTGGTAGACTTTTAGTAAAACAAAAACTAAAAAATAATAATTTCCTAATTAATAAATTGTACTAAATATGATTAAGAAAAATGCTCTTTTTTACTAAGAACTGGTTCATTAAGGCCAACATTTTTTTCTATTGTCAGTTTCATTATTATTAGTAAAGAACTGAATATAGGCATAGCATATTTACATGTTCAAAATAAGTGTGCAGATTATAAGTATAGAATAAATAAAACATACGCCTTACATGTCAATTTTTTAAAGACTTACCCATAGACAACCCTATAGTTTTTACTTCCCTGCGCTGTGTTATTACTAGGATTATCGGAGCCGCTCCAAGCATGAGCCACAACGAAAGGAAACCCGAATTTTGTTTTCAAATCATCCTGGAATAAATAAGTCCCTATACCAGCACCAGTAAATACAGAGATTAAGGCAATCCATGAAAATGTTCCTCTCCCGTTACGTTGGTGCTTTTGTTGCCAGCTGTGATAGGATGAAAATTGTTGGCTAAATAAGTTATATCGGGATGATTCAAGTGGCGTAGTGAAGCGTTGAGAACAAAAGGAAATAACTGGACTAGACTTTGTCCAAGTAGATCGAACACTGGGTGACACTAGTAAAAGACGAGTTAACATTTGCGATCAGTCTACAAATAAAAAATATAGAAATAGCCTTTGCAATCATACAAATCCTTAACATTTTTATTAGTTTTTACTTAATATGTATGAATCACATTTCGAAGTAAAAAATAAATTAGACACAAAATAACAAAAAAACATGTATTAACGCCCATCTGAAGTAAAATATTACACGCTTTGTACAAATCAGTAAACGTTTAAATGTTTTTTTAGATTTTGTGTTTAATAAAAAAAGATTTGAAAAAGATTGAACTGAGGAATTTGATTTCCTTGAAATGTGTTAACAATTTTGTTCAACTATATTGATAATACACTGACAACACATCATATTAAAATCGGACCTTTACTAATCAATAATTTTTTACTAATATAAACAAATCTTCTAATGTAATATATAACACCTAAAAGTAAATATTATTCAAAAATTGAGATGGAATATCTAAATTAAGAAATGATTACAAAATATATGTAAAACAAACAAAACAAAATTATATGGTTAAATCTATATAGAATTATAAAATATAATTCTAGCTAAATAAGCTGCAATATAATTATTAACTAAAACAACATGACAGAATATATTTTAAAAATTCAAAAAGTAATTTTTAACTAAATCTAAAAAACCAAACAAGTATCAAATGTACATTTTATATTTATATATAAAAAGAGCTATATACATAGATAATATACGTAAATAGTTTTTCATAAAAAATAACCAGATTATCAAAAACATATATATGTAATGTGGGTACCATTAATTAATGAATTACAGTAAAAAATAACATGATTATTAAAAAGAAGAAAAAAGAAATATATGGGAAGTAATTTATTTAAATACTATGACAAATCTGTACAAAATTTACATTGTTCAAAACATTACACCAAAGCAATCCAACAATTAGTATGTAATACTTAATAAAATTTTATCAGTGCTCAAGTAATAAAAGCATGCAAACAAACGAAAATTAGTTTAAAAACTGAGTAATACATTTAAGACCAGAATAAAACAGTGAAGGCCATAGCAATACAGCACACAGCAACATATGGACTCTTTCGTTCACCTAAAAATAAGATTAAAAAAGAGATAAACTACATATATACAAATCATACTTATTTTAATACTTACCAATCCTTGCACTTTTCCAAAAAATACCAATTAACCTACAAATGAATAATAATTATTATTAAAAATAATAAAGATAAACAAAGAAATGATATTCAGTAAGTACTTACCCAGTTTTGTGTTTGTCTAATAAACTTGGAGCAAATGATCGAATATATGCACATGTACAAATGAGGAGAAGGCCAATTGTCAACAGACTTTGAAAGTTGAAAATGGCCGACTGAAAGAAAGAATAGAAGTCATGAAAAACAAACAATTATTATTTAATAAAAATAATATTTACATAAGGATGATATTATTAATACCAATTATTTAATACACACTTATATTAAACATGGTTATACTACAGCAGTATAGACAGTGTTATAGTATACACATTTAGCTACTCATACGAGTATATGTTGATAATGGTTAACATGGAATAATACCACCATTAATAAGAATTTTTGCACTTCTCTCATTTTTAGAGCAGAAAATCTTTTAGTTGTTGATGTAAACACCTTACAATAACATTTTCAATTTTTGCGTTTTATACTATATCATATTATGTTTATGTAAGCAATACACTTTTTCAGATGAAAAACTGATTGTATATTCCATTATGCACATATTTCTATTAATATCTAGTATGATAAGTAGAAAGATAATATGTTTGCATCAATTAGTTTAAATAATTGATTGTAGATGATTAAAAATCTTATATTATAAAAAATGACTTTCTAAACACAAAAATAAAGTCAAATCATAGCATACTGCATAAATAAAAATGCATACTATATTATGATATAGTTTCTATATAGTTGTAGTAGTGGTATTGAAGCATAAATTGTTTCTATAAGTGTCATTAAAAATTGTTTAGGTCAAGTGATTCATCCCGGAAGAGTATTATTTATATTTTTTAAATTAAAATTAGTAGTACAATCAATATATACAATAAAATATATTATAATCATTTGAAAGAGCATAAAGAAATTTATATATTTCAATAAAAAAGTATAAAAATATCAGTTATTTGTATAACTATTGTTAACTTTTAATATGTTTATTTTTGTAGTTTTTCAGCATATACACAATAGATAAATAGTAGCAGGTTTACTCTTCAGGAAGTCATTAATATGAATTAATCTTTGGTAGGCAGTAGACTGCAAGTTAATGTCTTCAGACCTTAGTATGTGTTTCAAGAAAAATCAAATCTATTATATCAATTGATGTTGTTTTCTTTTTTTCTCATTAAACTGTTTTTAATTCAGTCAGTTCTACTAATGTGAAGTGACATTATAGTTTTTAAAGTTAAAAAACATATACCAAGTATATTCTCATTGATAGCCACATTGTAAGACAATGCTTGATTATTCTTTTTATCTTATTGTCAAACAGTATCTGAAATGTATTAATTTTTTATTATATTTGGTACTATGCTTAAAATATAAATATATTATATTAATAAAATACAATACAATATATAATAATATTTACTAAAAATGAATAATCAGTGCAAAAATGTTATAAAGGATTTGTTAATACTATATATTAAAATTGTCAAAAAATCAGAATCTGGGACATTTTTTGACTTTTCTAACATACAGAGTTGCCAGATGCAAGGAAATAATAATCCGAATAATAATCCAGATTTCTAATCATTTAGCCAATTTTTTTAATTCGAGGCTATTTATAATATTGAAAACAATTGGAACAATTGAAATTAACTTTAAACAATTCTAAAATATCCCTACTACCCCCTCCCCACAGATATACTATTTCATTGTGTTTTCAGAAAGTTAGAAAATTAGTCAATTTTATTTGAATTACATCTAAATATCAGAAATTTCTTTTTACAAGTTCAACTTTCAGGGGGGAAGTTAGCTAAAAATTTGACAGTTAAGAAAAGATGGGAAATTACACCCCTGATCCAATTGCATATTTCTGCAAATATTGAGATCATCCAGATTTGTGGAGATTAGTGTGACAGGTACATGAAATTCCTTTATGAAACATGCAGATTAAGCAAACATATTTTATGTGATCATAATCATGTTATTGGAAAGGCATACCTATAGGTAAAAATAAAAAAAAAACACATATTGATATGCCACTACCATATGTTTTATTACATTTTTTGACAAATCTTGAGACCTCAAAAAATCTTTTCTAAATCCAGACAAAATCTGGATGTCTGTCAACTCTGAAGATATCTGGGACAAACTCAAAAATATGTTTGGTAGGTAAGAACTAATATTATGTCTATAATAATAATTGAAGTAATATTATTATTAAGCAAGAATTTAGTGCTGATAGCAAGTGATACTATTACTAATACTATCCAAAATGAAATAAAACTATATCTATAGACATAATCACCATGCTAATACTGATATTACTAATAATAATGACTCTTATTTAGCCCACTTTAGGATTTTCTTAGTAGACTAATACTAGATAACCTTTATCAGGCATGATTTTGCAGGTATTTAAAAAATACGGAAATTATTTGCGAGCAAAGCGAGCAAATGATTTTAGTGGGGGTCCAGGGGGCAAAGC
>JAYRBW010119534.1:0-17209 GCA_036023295.1 Invenusta paracnida
AATCGACGGAAACAGGTCCTCAGCTTCCGCTTGTAGAACTCGGAGCCCTTCACGGGGGGGTAGGCGTTTGCACGAGGAGACATTGTGGTTATGAAGTGGCTGGAACATATAAATATAAATATTTTGTAGAAGCAAAAACGTCCACATTTTTAGAAGCTATCACATTTCACACCAATATCCAGTGAGCTCGTTCGCTGAGTGGAGGTACAAAACATTCTACGCTTAGAGGGACTTAAGGTAGTTTTATATATATAAAAGTATTATATGTATGTTTAAATGTTTTAGTTAATAAGTTGTATGTTAAATGATTCCCCGAATTCCTTGAACATGGAAAAGAAGGCTGTACTTATTTTATTTATAAAATTATAAACTTGTATTTAAAACAATGCTTTATTGTAAATTGAGAAATTGTCTGGTAGATGCAAAATACTTAACGATTGAATAGGTTACTTACAAATTTAGATGCTTATTATAAGGAATAATTTAAAAATAGCTCAGTCTGAATTTTTTTAATGATTTAAGTATTTAATCAAGTATTTTAGTTTTAAAATTAATTTGTTTCTGAGGTAATATTATGTGACAAACGTTAAATATACTTTAAAATATGTATATACGTTAAAAATAAAAAATGATTTACTCAGTGTAGCTTTGCTTCAGTGTAACTCCAAACTTTACGATAGATTACTTGACAATTAGTACATCAATCTTATACAATAAGTTATATAATAAAAGTTAATAGAGATAATTTGGTGTCGAAACCTACAGACTTTACGAAAAGAATGGCATGAATAATTATTTTATTGCAAAAATTATTTTATTCTCAACTAGCCCTGCTCACGGACACTGCAACTGTTATATAAACTATTTCATAGAATTGACTATGAACTCCTTTGACTCATTTGACTAAGGCGAATAGATTGAAAACTTTGAGAACGTAGAATTTTTTACCGTACGAAGAACAGAGATAAGATTTGTTCAATGTCAGAATAAAATATTGAATGAATCCAAATAAATTATTTTAAACAAAAAATATATGGTGCTGATAAGGAAAACTGATGAAAATATTTTTAAATTAAATGATTTACTCATTAATATTTTTTTTAAACACATCATTTCATTGACAACGTACCTATACTAAATTGTAAAGAACATTATTACAATATTTTTCTCCGTCTATTCCATATGATTGAAGATCAATCAGTATATTTATATGTAGCAAAATTAAGAAATTATTACTACTTGTTTCGCACAATATACATATTATAAAAATGTAGCATTCATTAAATTTGTACTTGAAATGACTATTTAGTTGTGAAATGATATTGTATAGTTGCCAATGTATACATTACAAATAAATAGATTTTGATTTATATAAATACAACTATCGCATTTGATATTGATAGAGGGGATTTTGTTTATATTTATACTAAAGTGTATTTTATTTAAATTGGTTACTTAGTTTCCATCATGATATATTGCACTGATAAGGCGAGAAAGTGATTTACAGATATTTTAAAGAGAAAATTTACTGTAGCATTACAACTCATCCAAGCAAAAGTATTTATACGATAACATTAAAACTTAAAAATATAATTAATCATTTAAATGTTAAATTTTTACTCTTTTTGATGTTAAGTCTAGTAACATAGATTTGAACTTTACTTTAAATCTAAATATAACTTATATCAAGCAATTATACTTACTCACACTGAACGCAAGAGGTAAATATGGAATGTAAACGCTTGAATTACTGTCGCACATGTCTGTCGCTTATATACCGTTTTCTCACCCTGATTTGTTTATTTAAATACGAAAAAACTGGATTTCTACGTGTTTATTGGTTCCTCTTTTGTAAGTCGTCCGTTGACAAAAATATTAAATTACAGATAATAAAATATTATTCAACAGAAATATTTTACCACAACCAAAATCTCGGGAAAATACAGTTCCTACTCTATAGTTTAGGATTATATAATATAATAGACTATTTAAGAAACATAAGCATTAAGAATGCTGATTAGCTTATAGTAGTAAGTGTTTATTATTTTATAATTTTGGAAACCAGCAAAATACATTATTATGAACATTGCATTTTAAGAAGAACATTAATAATTTCGTGATAACTGAAGGTTTTATTGTAAACTTATCTGTCAGAAATCGTCACACAAATAAATATAAAATATGAAAAGTGAATATATATATATATTAATATATATACATACACATGAGTGTGTGTAATATCTAATTATGTCGTATGATATTGATACTTAAAAGAGACTTTGTACAGTAGAAAACTAGGATACTCAACTGTTCTCAAATAGTATTTGAATTTAACAAATGTTTTTGAGATTTCAATTTTGTCCAAATATCCACTTCAACATAAAATCAGACACACTCTGCCAATATATAATATTACCAGTCGAACTTTGATTTCTATTGAGACATGTTTGATCATATATGGCTTGTATAGATACCATCATACATCATGTAAGTACATACATGTATTATATCATCATATCTATTATACTGATGTGTATCTAACATGTTGATGACTTTTTTTGCAAATATAAATATTCCCTAAACTTATCTTAAAAGTATATGAATACATATATGAGAAACATAAATATGCAAGAAAGGGTATAAAATAGAGTTTTAAGGATTGCGTTATGGTTGCTCCCCCCCCCCCTTCATTATCTTTACTCTGTAATTGCTGTGACATAGATTTTTAAAACCTCGTCGTGGTTTATACAAAACAAAACAAATATTTGATAATATTCATAATAAATTATCTATTTTTTTTTTAATATAAATATATCTTTGACCATTTCTTAAGTAAATCATATAAATAAAGTTTCAAAATTGAATTATATCAGGAAGCTGGCGACATAAGGGGATGAGTCTCTTTGAGATATGGAAGCGCGAAAAGCCCTATATGGATAGGTTTAATACGATGACACAAATTAGGCATATATATCTCAAATATATGATAATACACATATATTATTATTATAGTACGTTTTATTATATTTTGCAACCACAGTTTGAGATCGTCAACTAAAATGATTGTATTACATAACAGAAATTTGTATAATATTTAAACATACGTGTAAATACAATTCGTATCTATGTCTGCAAAACTGTTCAAATATGTATCTTCAACAATACTAACTAATAATTATATGTAACAAAATTGAGAAAGATTTCTAATTAATCAATTACACCAATAACATATACAGATAGCTTGACTCATTTAAGTACCTTGACTCCTATCCCTTTCACCAGTTTATTCATCAACAACAGCGACGAACCCTTTTTCTTCATTCTGCACCTATCTCTTTTTACGTTATAAATATACATTTAATGTATATTTATATACTTCGTATTTTTGTACGTCTCTATATATTACCTTTATTATTATTGTTATATGACTTTCCGATTTCCGTTTTCATTGAATAAACATTTTTTATTAATATTATTATTATTACTATTATTATTATTTTTATTATTATTATTATTATTATTATTACTATTATTATTATTTTTATTATTATTATTATTATTAGAATTAATATTAATGTAATGTCCCTTTAATATTTTATAATTTAAAGCCTCATGGGCCCCTGATTCTAATATATTCTAATTATCTTATAACTAGTTTAAGCCTATGATGATTGATTAATTAGAATAATATATTTATCTTCTCAAATTCTTGGCATTTACAATTATATTTTTAATTAGAGTATATGCTATAATATATATATATAACAGAGCCGTATCTAGTGGGGGGGGGGGGGAAGGAAGGAAAAGCCAAAAAGTCTGTGTAAGTGGATTAATGATGGTATACTTTTAGCACCTATTTGAAACTCTGACCCCATGAGAAAAATTCCTAGATGGCCCTGTATATATAATCCTTATATTATTCAATTTATATATTTTATAGTATAAATTGAGGCAATAATATATTTAAAATGTTAAACTTTTAGAATGGAGCAAGGTAAAATTCGATAGCTATTACTGGATTTTTAAACTATTTTGTTTAATTAAAAAATGTTTAATCTTTTAGTATTATAAATCATAAAATAAAATGTTATATTCTAATATTTTATAAAGAAAACTATATTCTAGATTTGTACCTAAAATTATATATTTATTATTAAATAGCAATAATTAAAATTAGAATATAAATTAGAATATTATTTATTGCATATATATGAAAATCAAAATATTATTTTTTATTAATTTGTAATCAAAGTATCATTGGCATATCTTTTTTAACATAATTAACTTAAAGGTAATAATTCTATATATTTTTAGTTAAATATTTATTCAAAACTGGTTTTGATTCTATCAAGGTGCAGCAGGTAGAGAGATTTGTTGTTAATTTTTTATTAGACCAATTATATAGCTGCTAAAAAAATAAAAGCTATAGACACTTAAGGGGCCACTTTTTTATTTTGCTGCTACTGAATTATATTGATGAGTCTACTAAATAGTATGCTTACATAGTAGCAAAATTACTTCAAATTATATTATCAGAAAAAGGGAATCAGATCAGGGATCAATTTAAAGCTTAGTTAAAACTGTATGGGCCTCACCATATTTCAGGTGGAGCCCAAACGGGGATATTCTTCTTCTTCTTCTTCTTCTTCTTCTTCTTAATAATAATAATACGAGTATATATTTTATATATTTTATATGTTAATCATGTGCATCTGTATTTCTAAAGAATTATAATATGTACCTTACTGAATAGAAAGTTAGAAAAATTACCTAAAGACAACTTATTAAAAAATTAACTTTAACGACAGTTCTTTGAAGGTGATATAGTAATCTAGATAAACTGGTTCCCTGGATTTTCTTAACACTGTTTGTATTTCTACATATTTCGCTCAGAACCTGAAACCTGTGCTTTTTTTCCATTAAAAAAAGTATACAGAATGAATCGTGCGTTTCGATTTAAACAAACAAAGCGGGAAACACATTGAAGATCCCAAGACTATATTCTAAAACGGTACCGATGTGCGAAAGTATACTCTATACCATTCGGAAGTTTGTAAAAGAAATATGCTCTGTTTTTACGCTCAAGCTGGTGTTAAGATTTTTATAAAGGAATATACGTTTGCGCTGATATACACATATATACTGGCCTGGGAAAGTGAAGGAAGCCTGAGATGACATTAAGTGTGATAAAATATACACTTGTCTATATAGTAGATTTATGTCTGTAAGTTTACAGCACATTCACGACTTATTTAATTATATTTCTGTTGTGTTCTTTTTCTGACATTTTCCGTTACACAGTCGGACATTCAACTTTATGTATCAATATTATGTAGAAAGATGATGTATTCTGAAAACAAACTATGTAATATTGTGCTATTAAAAATTTACAAAATAAATAATATGTAGATTAAAGGTGTTAAATTTTTTGAAAATGTTACATTATTAAATTAATAATTATTTTGAAAATGTGTTATTATTATTATTATTATTATTATTATTATTATTATTATTAAGCATTTATACTGCGCCTCCAATTACCCAGAGCAAGTCTGAGGCTCAATCACAAACAATAAAGAATATATCTACAATAAAATAGGTAAATATATTATATATTATATATGTATCCGTAATACACATTCCAATTTAATGGCATAGAGTAAATACTATAGAGTTTTTATATATAAATACATAATATTATAATACAAATTTGCATAAAGAAATATGACAAATTTACGTTTAAAATTAAAATTATTATACATAATTCAAATTCAAATAAAAGCGTACTAAATAACGTATTGATAAAGTTACAAAATTTCAACAAGAATAATCAATTTCCTTCTCGAAAAAAATGTTTAACTAATATCATTAATAATTTTAAATGTTATATAATTTATGTTTTAATAGGATATGAAACTATAAGGCCAACAGATACATAGCTATACAATTAAATAAAGTTTTTAAATACATTTATAAATATCAAAGCTGCTTTTTATCTTTACAGCTTTACCTATATGTGAAATATTTAATTTATTTGGCTTTGACTATAAACTTTAAAAGAAAATGTATAGCGACGTATTATATATATATATATTGTAATACATTGTATATATATAGGTATATTGATGACTTTTCACATTTTAAATCGCAATTTAAATTAACTAATTAATTAATTGTCAATAGGTTTATACATCAGTAAATAAGTTTTAATTAAAACTATGCGAAGTTCCTTTTTGTTGAATCATTTCGAAAGTATAATTCATAATGACGAGATTCAGTCAAAACATGTCCACCAACATAATCAGACATTTCATAGACCAGATTGTCTATTTCAATATTCGTTACTGTATGAAGAACGTTCCCATGTTGCACATCGAGCGAATGTGACATCTAAATACCTCAAAGATATTTCCTGTTGAAATAAACTTTCTTATTGTAAGTAGTGCAATATTTAGCCTATGTAAATAAAGGAACAAAACTGTATCGCGATGATCAATAAATCGAATTATATATTTTTAAGTTTAAATACTGAAAATAATGTCTATCATTCTCTGCATATATTTCGTACATAGCATAGTTGAGGAGTGGCGGGAATAGGTTCTGGACATTCACCTAACTACTCACTGAATCAGTATTTTGCATTGATCGCCTTGCATTTGTGTTTTCTGCGACACGTGCACATAAGATACGTTTGCCAGTTTATACTAGTCGTGGAATTACAAGTTTCTCAGCGTCATTTAAAAGTAATATTCGATGTGCAGATATTTAAATGCCTTCGGATATCTGATACACAAGTAAACAAGCGACTAACTTAAACACGTTTCTTCAGTTTCTTCACCCCTCCCAGCCTAATAAACTTTCAGTAAACTTGTTCTCTATCAATTTATGTCCCTTATAAATTATTTTACCTGTACACTTTTTTTCTAACATCAATTTCGAATATTGGTCACCATATAAAAGCACATTATCGGCGTGTATATCATTCACGGATAGGTTACCAACAACCGATATATGTTTACACACGCATTGGCAGATGGTAAATCAAGATGAAAACTAATCTTACCTAAAAGAGTTCAGTTGAACTAGCGTCAACTTGAATGTTCTATAATTATAATCTTCAATATTCCTTGCGTAGATGTAGTTGGCTGTCAATAAATGCATATATATACACTTTCGTGCAAAGCCTGGACCAATCTAGTATTATTTTTTGAGACTACACGCACCGGAAGACTCGTAGAAAACCCGATATCTTACTGTAACGCACCACTTTCTAATACCGGTAAGAAATAAGAATATTAGTACATGCATATTTAAAAATTTGCTTTTTGATGTGTAGCCTATTTGAGTCATTTTATTTAAAAAATGTATATTTGTTATTTATATATAGTTTTGCAAGCACTTCTTCTTTTCTCTTTTTTTCCTATATCATAAGAAAAATTCTTCTTGAATATTGAATACTTATAAAATACTCTACAATAAAAATATGAAGGATTAATAACAATCTATAATAATTATTCAGCAGATTAATTGATATTTCTGATCTGTATTCGGGTGATCTGAGTCATTAAAGGGAGACACAGATAGTGTTTGCACTGTAACCATGAAGTAATCATGCACTGTAATCAGTTCGATACTCTGCATGTCACTGATGAGGTCAAGCGTCTTGTATTTGGGTATGCAGCGATTGGTAAAATTCTTTATAAATACAAAGGAGCAATATACAAATATATAATAGTTATCATATATAAATCAATTTTTACACTTTTTTATATATTTGCAAATGTCTTCTCACAGATCATTAAACTACCGTTTATTATACAAAATCTAATTAAATAGAATGAGACTAAGAAGATCATTTATAAAAACTAACACATACAGAAAGTTCATGAAAACAGTTTTACAAATTATTTTATAATCTTGTGTTCCAAAAGTATTGCCAAAATAAGAAAAAAAACCTTTCTAATAAAAAGAAATATCTCCATATACAAGCATAAACTTTGACGTTTACGAATTTCTTTTCAGAGTGTTATATTTTTCCTTAAAATATGACAATCGAAATAATTTCTATTAATTTTATGAATTTGTTTAAATTTCAAATTTTTACCTCAAAATGTAAACGTATGAGATTATTTCAAAATATTTACTTTAGTTTAGAGTTGGAATATTCAATTCATTATTTTCTGAAAATGAAACAGAAGCAGATTGATCATAATGATCAATTATTAACGAATTAAAATGAATCAAACTACAATCTGGTTTCTAAATAATAATTAGAAAAATGTAGATTTATATTTTTGTACGAAAACGTTGTAATTCTTTTTTCGTTGAACTTTAAAAAAAATTAAACTAAATGGAATTTTCAGTATATGAATAATTTTTTTACATTTTACCATAAAATATGTTGTATTAATTAATTGTCATCTTCTATCTCGTGTTCCGCAATTGTTTAAGCGTGCAAAAAATAATTTTAAAAATTTAAAAATGTTATTCTACTTTTATGACCACATGATTGTACATAACAGCTAATATTTGAATTGATTACTTGCAAATATCGTGTACATATATCATATGCCCTCTTCAACATATGCATAGTCATAATTAAATGTAACTTCAAAAATGTTTTCTTTTTGTTAAAAACCGAAACTGAAAATCTATCTTAAATTTGAAAACACAACGGCTGTCTTTCATTATAGTTAAAACAGTAAATAGCGACATGGAATCTACTTTATGAAAACATAAGATACAAGTAGGTAACAAATAAATTTAAAAAATGTCCACATAAAATTTAATTTGTGATGAGTTGACTTTTAATCTGATCAATCAAACTATTTACTACCATTATCATTTGTAACTAAATATATTATCATAGAACAACTAACACTCAAGAATTATATATATATATTAAATTATTGGAGCAAAGAAAAAAATTAATTGAACAGTGTATGCAGAAAATGAATGAACAATTCTTGTAGACATTACTTTCGAAGTATTTGGGTAATCTATTCTACTTAATTAATAAAATATAATATGAGATCACCCTGCCTAAGATCATGCTACTGTTATTCCATTTTCGCGTAAGAAATATCTTAAAATGATACATATTTACAGAGCAAAATGTTTTCCAAAAGCTATTAAAACCTTTACAAAATTTTGATTCTCCATTCCTCCCGTCCTTGCCAAAATAGGGTAAAACAATAATGTATTATACACAAAGTTATATTAATTTCCAAAATAATCATGATATTAGATGATGACATTATGAAGTTTGGAAAAAGTACAAAAGCATAAAAACATAAAAGAAGAACAATTAATTCATTTAGTGTATTTTTCATTTAATAAACTAATAAATATTAAGCGTATTATAGTAGAGAAGGCTTCTAAAAATTAAATAAATATGCCGATATTTAAAAGAAGACATTTTTAATGACGCATCACTTGATTCTCTGAGATTTGTATAAAAACAAAAATGGTTATAAAAGTTTCAAAACATCATTTCACGAAATGTCGTAGAGCTTATTTTGGTTTCTACGGAACAGTTCGCCTTCTCTCTATGCATTGATCCCGGGAGTTTTATTTTGAAGTGGTTTCCCTTCTTGTTGGCCACGCACATACACACAGATCAACAGAATGTCTCCCCGATCACGCGCCTATCCTCCGGTGAAGGGCTCCGAGTTCTACAAGCGGAAGCTGAGAACCTGTTTCCGCCGCCTGGACTTTAACGGTGATGGCCTCCTGACAGTGGAGGATTTTCGCGATATCGCCGAGGGCATGATCAAGGTGAATAAATTGGAGGGGGAGAAGGCCACTTGGATGCGTGAGACACTGCTCAAGCTCTGGAACAGCTACTTCAAACCGGCTGGTGAGACGAAGGGGATTCGGGAGGAGGAGTATTTGTCCAAGTTCCTGTCGTTGGTCAATGACTCAATGCGTGACGATGTGGACGCCTTTGGGAGCATCTTCTTTGAGGTTATTGACATCAATGGGGATGGAAAGATATCCAAGGTGTGTGTGCGTATTTGTTTGGTAATAAGGGGAGTCAATCAGGAGAAAGAATAATATAACGGATACTGTTTATCCAAAGTTTTTAAGACACTTTTTAGTGCTTAAAGAGATGTTAAATAAGATTATATATTTTGTAATTGAAATATTATATAGAAAATATTTGTTAGACCAAAATATTTCACTAGTAAATCTGTTTACAATAGAAATACATACTCCTATATAGGATCAGATTTAAAATAATTGAGACCAATTAATTGATTTTTACATACCATGTAAGCAGTAACAAAATTTGTAATAACAATAACATTATTATTATAATAACTAATTTATTCACTGCAAATGTGAAATGCTCCTTTCTTCCTAAACTACCTAAATAATAGAACTGAATCAAAGCAAAGATATAAACAAATTATTTAAGTTAAATTATGTTCATAATAGCACTGTGTATTTCCTCAAAACAGTTTTTCTTATATATCTCGTTTTAAAAACGTTTTGGTAAGGTTTCAACTGTGTTTTGATTGAGTAGTTAGTATATATGTACATATTAAAGCGAGAATAATTTTTAAAAAGCTTTTGATTATCCAACAGATTTTTATAGTTGGTATTATTTTTAGTAAAACGTAATAAGTAGGTAATAATGTCCTTTTTCGTCTCACAGATTTTACATTAATAATACATCATGACAAGCAAAGTTTCACAAGGTATTAAAGGTTGCAATCATTAAAATTTGTTTGCGGTAGTTTAGGCAAAAGAAAGGAAAAGTGTGTCAGAGGAAAAGGACGCTTCATATAGAAGTGTGTAAGTTTGCGACCTTTAAATCCTTTTTTCACAGCAACAGAGATTGCTGGACGAGTATCATTATATTGGAGATCTGCTTGCACATCTTCTGGTACATGTTTGCCGCAGATGACAACAGCGGAACGGTCAAAGAGTCACAAAATCAGAAATACGTGGATGAGTCATGTAGCGTGTTCTGACGAGCGTGTAAAACGACAATTATTGAGTTTCAAAAGTGTATTTGTCTCAGGAGAATTATCCAAGGGGCGTTGACCATATTTATGATAGACTTTGGCTGTGGTGGCTCTGGTTGGCAAATAAATACTTTAGTATAACTCCATGATCATAGAGGGTTCAATCTGTTGAATTTGAAACTCCGTACATCAAAGTTGGTCAGATGAGTGCATCGAAGAGCCTTCCTTTCAGGTCGTTAAAGACTGAAGTAGCAACCCAGTTTTAGGGTAACCCAAGCCTGGTCGATGCATGCAGATTATGCAGCTAGAATATCATGCCTCGAGAACGATATAACAGTGAATTTTCATCTATCGTATGCTTTTTAACCTTTTGTATTATCCCATGCTGCTCTGCAAATATCTATTTACAGTGAAAAGCAACTTCGTACTTTACAATAGTATTAAGTAAAAATAGCACAACTTTTTTGTCTTTAAAAATACAGGGAATAATCACGGAAAAGTCGAAATTTTGTTATAATATAATTATTGCAAAGCAAAAATCATATTAAACTTCTTTTTCTTTTTTTTTAAATGGACCTTACCTCAAATTGGGTTAAAATTACATTAAAATTTAAATCCTAAATCTATAAAATTGTGTACTATGTATTTTAAATGTGTATAATGTATATTTTCTACAAACTATAAATTGTATATGTACTTAAAGCTAAAGTCATATTTTTGCAATAAATTTGTAATTTTCTAATAATTTAAAACAAAATTATTTTTAGTTTTCATTAATTGTGAATTTACAAAGTTAAAACTTTGGTTAAAATAAATAAATAATATAATTATATTCAAACGCATCTAAATAAATAAAGTCCCTCTAGATATTAGATTATCTAAAAATGCAGTATTCAGAATTGGAATATGCTACAAATGCTCACATTTTATATGTTATATATAGTATAATTGTTATAATATATATATACATCTTACAATATAACACATATACATATATATTCTAACGAACGCTTTTGTTTTTTTGTATTCGTACAATTCGCAAAATTCGTAGTCAATAGATGTCAAAAATATTTAATATGGCGTTATAAATATACCCGGGTAAACGTCAAATTGTAACTTTTTTTAATTTGATCTAGTACTTTTAATGAGTATTAGAAGAGTAAATTTACAAATATCCCTGTGACGTGAGCACAAATTATATTTCTCTATTAAAATAGATACGTATTTGTAGACATAAATGTAGATCCAAATATAAATCTGGTATATGATATGAAGAAACATTTCAGAAATGTGAATTTATGTGACATTCATTTAGTCAATTCACACGCTCATCTGAATGACAAGACACACTTTTTTGGACAAACTATAAAGATGCCAAAATTCTTGCAAAAAACACATTGGTAATGTATATGACCTGTACTGGCACGTACAGACAATTGTTATTAGCATCTTCATCTTGAAAACAACTCAATTAAGCAAACAATACATCTTGATTTGCCTGTAAATGGCATAGTTTTCGGTGGTAATATGATACCACTCGGGGTCAATGGTAAGGTCAATGCGGTACATTACATGCCAATAACCGGTAAATTATAGCAGACATTATAGCATACCTGAAACTAGACATATGTAAGTGTCGATGTACACCTAAATTACACGAATATGTACATATATTTGAACACAGTTAATTATAGTTGTAATTGTATAGTATTATGTTACAAAATAGGTTCATATGTGCTCATGGAAAATGATATCAAATTTGGTCATTGAGTAAATTAATATACTCGTAATAATGCAGGGCCGTTGCATCGTTTACCAAAGCTGGTATGACTGATTATGTGGTATACCACATAAATACAAAAATTGCTACAAAATTACTAATAATACAATTTCAACCTTGTATATGTATATAACAAGAAATGACAATAGCAACACTTATAAAAAATCTAATATGGAATTCCACAACTAAAAACATTGCTGTGGAAATATGTTTCTGTGAATATCTATCCTGTGACTAAAATGATAAACTGCGTGTATATATAAATCATGTATTTAAATCAATAAATTTAAATATATATTTCATAATTAAATATCAGTGATTATAAAGCAGTGATTAGAAGTTTAACAATGAAAAGTATAATTCAAGGTCAACATGCCACGAAGTTCACGTCAAAATGTGCCAAAGCTCGAATTTCTACTGTCTTTTCTCGTAAAAAAATCCTTAGCGATGTTTTTAAAGTCAACATTATCTGTGACTGTACCATAGCGATGGAATTTTATATTCATATCTCTACGATATGTACGACATTTTTGCACAGGTAAAGACATAATGCTATTAAGATTTCTGCCCACAAAAGACCTTTAATGTACACCTGCAATGAAGAAAAATATAATTTAAGATCAGTGCTTGTTGCAAGCATAGCTAACAATAATTTGAGAACTACAAAAAGCTCTGAACAATATATTAATTACGAAAGATATAGCTACGATTTCATGCCGTAATATATGTTGTTATAATCTCTCGAATGTCAAGAGAATATCCTTTTATTCAAATTTAAATTTAAATAAGCAACTCTCGAAAATGCTATAAAAATGAATACTTTTTTATTTATTTATTTATATATGAAAAAATGCAATAATTATATGACAGGTAGGTAAAGGTGGTAAAGTATAGTTGTATGAATGGTAAAGTATGAATGTACATATGTTAAGTGTGACATACATACTTTTAAGCTTCTAGTTTACAAAAAGTTAATAAAATTCTATTTGTGAATTTTCGGTATTTAGAACATAGAATATTCCCTTTTAAAATATATGTAAAAATCATGTTATATAATTATTATATTAACATAGAGATTGAATGCAGGCCGTAATTATAAGCGATGTAAGTCCAATCTATCTATATATTAATCATTAATTTATATGCTCGAGAATTAAAATATATTTCATCTGTTTGAATCATTGATATTCAATTCTAATTTAATCAACTAGATTAAAGATCCAAGACAAGTCTATTAAAAGAAATTATGAGTACCGATATTTCCTCAATGTTTTTCCAATATCTGCTTTAATTGTACGTTTAAATAAAATGTATATATTCAATCGACCTTTTCTTGACAATCGATATATAATTGTTTGTGAACTTTTGTGTATTTATATGATACATTTCAAATTGATATATTACAATTTTTAGTATACTTTTATTAAATTAATAATAAAATCTAGTAATAAATAACGTTTGAAATTGTAAGATCCTCTCCTCTCCTCTCCTCTCCAGGCGGAGTACTTCAACTACAATGAAGTCTGGCACATCGGCGGCAACCAAGGTTCGATCATTTTTGACATCATCGACTCAGACTCTGATGGTCTCATTACCAAAGAAGAGTACCTGGTTGCTCTCAATGATTTTTACTTCAACGAAGACACCAAGAGTCCATTCAAGGTTCTCTTCGGTAGCCTTGTCTAATTTTTAGTGCATGAATTAGACGCAATTATGGTACAATTTACATTTTTATTTCCTCTATGTGAATCTATACAATTATAGGCCTACCATAACATACTATAAATAAAATAAAATAACTTACTTTTATATATATTTATTTATTTATTATTGAATATTTTTTGTAAATTGTACTTTGATTCTAAAGAAAATCAAATTTTTATTTATATCATTATATTATTATGTGGGTTTCACTTCTCTTTTAACTGTTTATTCATAAATTTGTTCATGCAATAATACTTTAGAGTTGAGAATAAATTATAGCTTTCACCACATAACATTCTTCATTGATTTTCTTTGTGTAAAGATAGTGGTTTCTATTTGGCATTTTAACGAAAAATATTTTTAAATATTTAATAACTAAACTCGTTAAAATAGTTAAGGCATTCTCAAAAATGTTGCTAACATTTTTCTGAAAATGTCGATGAACGATATACATTTCTTATTACAATATATTTCAATGTTATAACTAAAATACATAAATTGAAGCTTAACTCTATCTATTCCGGATTATTTTACGTTTTCATATCTCTTTGCAGGAAAATTTTATTTTATTGTACTTTATGATTTATTATATAAAATTAATTCGTACCCGATTAAGAATTCCATTCATTTTGAGAAATATATTATTAATTATTTTTAAAGAGTACCTATGTTTAAGACATTTTCTCTAATATAGGTATTTTTCACCATTTGTCATTGCAAATTGTTAGAAAACTTCCTTGTTATACTACATGCGAAGATTAAAGTCCTAAAATAACTCTATTAGGAAGTTTAAAACTTATAGTGGGAGGGGGGCTAATAAGTTTCCCCCTTTCCGAATATATGGATGCGAAGAAAATTCCGAAATGAATAGAGTTATAAGAGTGGTATCTCTGTATATATTGAATCTCTACGATAGTAATGTGCTTTTAATTAAATTATCATAAAAAATATACATTGGTATGTTTTATTATAGTAAAACTTTTGATAAGAAAACCAACAAATTGTGATTATTATTATAGAAAAAAGTATATAACAGTTTCAAGAGCCATTTAAATGACATTTATAATATTTACCAAAGATATGATAAGATACAAAATTTCATTTTAGGAAATGTAAACGAAATGCTTTAAATCTGTTTGCTCGTTAATAAATATGATACTTAAATTGTGCAGATCCGTCCGTTGCGATTAATTTTAATATTTAAATTAGACTGTTTTAAACCATGAGAACATTTCGCTGCACAAATTCATATTGTACAGAAAGAAATGTACAACCATAGACAAAAATATAAAAATAATGACAGACAAGGAGAAATTTGACAACAGTGAACATACATACCTACATATTATATTGACACAGAGTATACCTGTTCAATTATGTTAATAAATGGTTACATTAAATATATAATCGATTGTAATTTTACTAAATTTGTATATTTTAACTTATAGAATTTTTTTCTTATTAATATTTGTTTCAATATTTTTATGAAGACTATCCGTAAGACCATAGAGTAAAGATAAACTTAATTCAATTACTGTCATTTCTAATTTTCTAAAAATCAAAGGAAAATGCTTTTAGTCGTACTTTTAGTACACCTAATTTTATGTGTACTCCGAAGATGATTATCAAAATAAATTTTTTAACAATAATATTTCAGAACGATTTTAAATATATTTAATTTTCATTATAAATATTTATATTATTCGACATTTTTATGATATAATTTTTTTAATGTATAATAAAAAAAAAACATTTTTATAATCAAAGAGTACTATAGCCGGTTAAAAAACAAAAATCCAAATCTTATAGGATTAAAAATTAAGATTAAACATTTTTTCCAATTTTGAATAAAACAAATATTTTGGTCAAATTTTTTAACGGAATATGTTACAAAACATTTTTGTTTAACTACTTACGAAGATTCAAAACTATAATTATATAAGATTATAGTTTTGAATTTGATTCTTACTCCACTAGGAAGTTTATAAATTATGTAAAATGTGGTGGCCATACTGCGATATTTTGTAGTGACCATATTCTAGTAGAAAGTTTAAAAATTATAGGGGGTACACGAGAGTAATTAGCCCTCTCCAGAATATATACACCCCTAGTTAATATAAACGTCGCTCCCTAATTTATACTGCAATATTTTATTTTTTATTAATTTAACCCAAATAATAATTCATATAATGATAATTTACTGAGTTGAACTATACAACAGTAATCAATCAATGAATGGGGGCCCTGAAGAAGGCCCCAGAACAATGGCAGCGATGCTTTTTTACAGATGAGAGTTCAACTCATCTAGTCAATTCTCGATAGAGACGCTATGTCAGAGGTAGAACTATGTGGAGGTACAACTATGCGACCTGAACACCTTCGCTCAACAGTTCATTCTTCCAATGGCAAGATAATCGCTTGAGGGGAGGATTTTCCTATGATGGCCCTCATCCCAATTAGCCCGTGTCCTCGGCAACCTCAATGCTGAAAGCTACTGCAGTTTGCTAGAAGAACACATTATTTAGCTTGACTTGACTAGAAACAACCTCATTATGCAGCAAGATAATTCCACGTGTCATTCTGCACGCCATACACAGCGATTTTTATAAAGACAATTGTTCTAAGTTCAGCAGCAGGTTGAAAAAATAATAATTCTCTCGAATTATTACCCGACATTCCCGAACAAGGCGGACTACCAAATCAAAGTGCTATCAACGCATTATTGACAATTATGCATCTCTTGAGAAGGAGT
>JAYRBW010119545.1:0-17209 GCA_036023295.1 Invenusta paracnida
TGCACTAAATTTTTGCCCCCCCCCCCCCCAATCACAATAAGTTAACTACGGCTCTGTAATGAAATACATTTTGACATTAAATCACTTTGCATGTATAATTTAATTTTAAAATAATGAATATAAGTTTTATGGGCATGTTAATACAATTAATTTAAGTACAAACAGTTGCCACATTTACATATTTAACATGAATAACTGATAAAACGATTTGCAGAATAAATTAAATGCTGTAGAGCAAGGTAAATATTGACTTGATTTATTAACATATTGGGCTTTATATCTCAATTTAAGAAAGTGTTAGAATTATATTTCAATAATATATAAATGTATAACAACCATCCAACTAAATAATCAATATTTTAAAATAATTTGAACAATTAGTTCTTACGTTTAAATATTATGTTTATGGTTACCTCCATGTATATATATATATATTTTCAGATGTATAGGTATTGCATTCGTAAAAAATACACACATTTGTATTTAATAATTAAATAAAATCTTGTCAATATAGTCAATATTTTAACAAATACATTCAAAATTAAATATTATACAAGTAAGCTTCAAAATATATGAATATCCTATATGGGCTGTAGCAGTATTTCATATTTACAAATTAGAGTAAAAAAAGGTAACAAATTAGGATAAAATCTTAAAGGTATTGCCGTTCATAAATTTATTAAATTATTGGTAAATCTGACTGAGTTTCTTAATCATACAATATGATATGCTTATTGTACTAAATGAGTATACTATATTTACAATACACTATTATTAAGAGTTTTAAAGTGCAGAAATATATTGAATTGGAGGATGCGTACTATTGTGTTAAACTTTAAGACTTACAAATTAGAGGGCAGCAATATATGGCAATAGAGGGCATGCAATTTATTCTGATTCCATATTGTATGAACTATAATTATGACACTGTATAAACGCATTCGAAGGTATTTAAGAGATACGAACTATTGAGTGATATTATTACGTAATACACACACCCAAATACACACTATAATTATCAGACAATATAAACGAACTGCTTCTAAAATTGCTGGTACATTGCTGCCCCCTAAAGTTTAATACAATAATTATTCCCGGTAAATATAGTCTTCAGATAGTTATCATATATATATTCAAAAATCCCATACAACACACATATTTTACATTTCGCATAGTTGTTTAAGACTAAGTAACTTCATTCTATAAAATATGCCTCTAATGAGTGCTTTTGGCATAAAAGAAATGAATTAGTATTCTTTATAAATAATACGCCCGATTATTATTTTTTTAGCAATAAAATTCATTTTAAGAATCTTCTAATATTTCAACTTCTAAACACAAAATCAAAAACCCATAGATATCTGATCTGAAAAATGTTCCACTGTCTGTTTTTTATGTTTATTTATTTTTAGAATAAAGATATAAAAGTAACTAATTATTATTTTTTTATTTGATAACTATTTTGTATTACTTTAGAACAAATAACACAGAAATAATTACGTGTAGTTAAAATGACTTAGTAAGAAGTTCTGGTAGTCATATTAGTCGAATGAGAAAAGTGTACATACAAGTGAAATGCTGATTTATTGGAGAAGAATAATGCACTTTTTAAATTCTGTGTATAAAATAATCTGCAATAAAATAAAATAGATACCCTTTATGTATTGCATTTATTCTTCAAGATAATGCCAAAAATCTATGTAATATTATATAAAATATTGATTTTTGAAGTTTACAAATAATCCCTCATTACATTAGCATCACAAACTCTGAATTGATTCATTTATTAAAACTGTATTTCTAATATGAATGGTCAATTTAGAGGAAAATAATTCATTATAAATCATCGATGTAAAAGCAGTAGATTGTATATTTCAGAATTAATTTCAGAATGTTTTTGTAGGGGAAAAAGCATCTTCACACATCTGATAGGTGGGCAAGATGGGGACCCGGTAAGGTCTAGTCTTAAAAGTCGTAATATCTCGGTTATTTGGACAGCTCTCGAAAAACAGTTTTCTTTGCTGGAATCTACAGAAAACTTTAAAGTTAAAGTCTTGATAATGTCTCGACAAGATATGATTGGATCATGCAGTATTTTGATTTTAAGATTCTTTTTGTACCTAGGTGTTCCAAGCTATAATGTATCCGTTAATTCAACAAATTCCAACTAATCCATACTCCTGCATTATGTATAAATAAATTTACTTAAATATGAATGTTACGTTGTATAACATAACTATTTATTTTATAATTGAAGCCGTTTTAGACTATAAGTTGTTAATTCAATGTATGGGACGAACAAAGCTATCTTTTCCACAGTGTCGCCTTTTATGGCTACTGCCCTCCGCGACGGATGCTATTAGTAGTTAGCTCTCTACATAATTTCTATTAGTAGTATGGTGTGTTAATCATATGCAGACCTGCTACCTACCTGATTATATATAATGATTAGAATGCTAACAAATAACGATGGTTTAGTCATATGAGTGAAGGTAATAAAAGCACCAGACATAAGAATACAAAAGTGAGGCACAATTTGATAAACAAAAATCAAATGAATTTTACACAGATGTAATTAGATAAGACACATTACCAATAGTAACTTGATTAAATCCATTAATTCGATTTATACATATACATGCGAATATACTTAGACTTGATTAAATAATTATAAAAGATTGTATATACATAAGCATATTCGATAATACGTCTAATTTGAAAGTCAAGCGAATACAAAAATAAAAATTGTATCATTAAACGTGTTTAGTACATGATTTGTTAACCTATTAAAGTGATTATATATATTACTTACATACTTACATATTAAGTACTTCTTTAATACGACCACTTTTGTGTTTCTATTTAATTTCATTCCTTTTTATATAGTTCATTCTATTTTATGAATATGATCACAGGTGTTGTCTAAAACACTAAGATTTGTAAAATATACATTTTATCCTAGCATTCGACCATAATATACATACTCAGTCGTGATAAAGGTTTTGCATGCACTCTACTCGACTACCAAATGGAATTTTCCTCGCACTTTTATCGTAGAAATATAGTTCATCAAATATAAAGAACCTCTCACCTGGTTTCCAGTAGGTTCAACTGAGCCTACCTAATACATACATCTCAATATACTCTGTCTGCTGAGTATATCTTTTTGGCGTCAACCATATAAAAATTGTAACCTGGATTTTGACTCACAAACTTTGTACAAATTCACATTCACATGTTTCCGACAATTTATGATTAAATTTAGTACTAGCCTCACGCATATTTTGTCTTACGAAACAGAGACTAGCCGAAAACGACGACGATGGCCTGCTCCTTTGGTGATGTGGCCCATCCCAATCTTGCACATATGCTCCTTGAATATACACAATTCATTCTGATTATATAAATTTGGTTTCGGTGGATCTATATTATTTTTAAATGCTTCTGTCAACACATATGTACGATTATATATACATACTTTGTATGAATGTACACTAAATAACTTAATGTTGTTTAATTATATATGTAAAAAGCTAAATTAGATTATTTTTTTAATTTATTTTTTATTAAATACTGCTTTTACTTTTTTGCAATTTTTAATAAATTAATTTTAAGTTGACCAACCTGTTTCTGGTGTCTGTATATTTATATAATTAAACTATTAGATTATTTTGAATGTGCATTCAGTTTATAAAATAAAATGTGATGTAAAATTTTTCAGAAAAACCAAGAAATGTTGTCAAAAATTATAAAAGAAACTCGATTGATTTTTTAAAATTGAACCTGAAATAGATTCGTTATAAAGATTTTATACAAAAGCTAAAAAATAAACGATACAATTTTTAATAACATAGTTTTATAAAAATAATTTTAATATTGATAACTTTTTGTTAATGTTATACCTACTAATAATGTGTATAATAGCTATAAATTAAGCGGAGTATCTAATTTCTAATGCTATTGATACACTAATTATATTGTTACTATATCACACCCTATTAATACCATACATGTAACAATTGCATTATTTCCAACTACAGTCCACAATTTTAAGCTAGATATTGAGTTGAATACATTTAACAAAGTAAGTGTTAAGCAATTCTGAACTGTAATTTTTCAGTGTCAGAGAAATACAGTATTGTACATACATCAGTAATGTTCTCGCGAACAAATAATCTACCCACAGATTCTTTTCAGAAAATGTAAAGTAAACAAAAAAACGCAGAACAAAGATTTAATTTTTTAAACAATGTTATCGCATAGTATTATGTACAAAATGCAAACGAGTAGAGTCGTTTATTTTCCAGTTAATATATACCTACTTATTACCAAATCGAAAACGCAGTCATGTTCAGTTTGTCATGTTTGTTGCAACTATATAAATTAATACTTTATACTTTTGTTAAACATACTATATTCTCTCCGCAGAAGTTTGAGAAAAAAAGTGCTGCGCACACTTTGTACATGAGAGGTAGTCTGTAGAGACATATTAACATGAACATACCGTGACACAAATGCATTAGGCTGCTTCCGGAAACCAGCACAGTAAACTGTGTGGCTCATTATGTATACACACTTCCTTGCCCAAGTTTCCTCTATAAAACATGAACATTGTAATATAGCATTATTGAAAGAAGTTTCCGCATAATTCATACAATTTCATATACAATACAATAGATAATATTGTTACACACGAAAATCTGGTGACACCAAATCCTGGTTGCTTCATTGGTCGACTTAGTTGAAGGCACAACTTTGGGGTCGTCGTTTTGTTTCTCTCTTCCTTGTATCTCTAATGTTCTGTGAAGTGAGCGAATTTGGCTCTAACCAGCTACAACTAACAACTTTAAATTCTGCGAGGGAGTACCCAGCTCTCGTGTTTGCCTGACTGGCCACTCAATCTCTACTTACTGACTATTCGAAGGGGAGCTAAATTCGTGTCGAGCGAAGGGGGTGCCGTGCGCCGTGCGACGAACGAGCGCCGTCCTCTGTTTTTCTTCCATTAAATTTGAACGCATCACGAAAATATTTCTTTTGGTCGGGGAGAAACGCGGCAGTAGGCATCACTTAGAAAGATCGCAGCTAAGAGATACAAGTGTTAAACTTTCACTTTCTTGCTGCGTCGACTACATTAACTACATTCTCCTGCCGTGTTGACCCCGCGCTACATACAATTGTCGAACGAAGATCTTAACTTTTGTTATGACTACAGTTTGCTGGCAAAGGGTTGCATCCCGTGTGCTATCGTCGAGCTTTTTGTTGACTGTCTGCTTGATTTTGGGAACAGCGGTGGTGGCATCATGGGCTGCCGACCAGGTGGACACGGATGAGTACCTTCAGGAATGGGCTGTCGAGGTGCCTGAAGGTCACGACAAAGCGAATTTGGTGGCCAGGGACTTGGGTTATGATAACCTTGGTGAGGTAAGTCATCGCAAGCCAATAAAATAGTAATTAAATTCGGTGTTTAGTAATTTTATCATACTTTTTATGTAGTAATATTTAAGTTGTTTGAAAAACGATTTAAGTTTTGTATTAAGTTTTAACGTTGGATATTACCTGTTAACTATCTACTGTATAGTTACAATATTCACATTTAGTGACATAATTATAATATTTAGGTGTCTCTAGTAATAATTGTTTATAAATGTTTAAACACGAGAATGCATTTTGATAAAAGGGAATCTTAGCGAAAATCGATTCATTATATTATTATCGTAACAATTGTCATTTACTATCCTTAGAACTGTATAATGGCAAATTAAAGTTGCTTTCCCAAAACTAAAACGTCAAAATGTTTATTAAACCTCGAGTTTAACTCTGTTTTCATTGATATATATTTTTTCAAATACAGATTAAATCGATAATTTGTTTAGGAGTTTTTGTAAGTATTTACAATTAAAAAATATTGGTTAATTTTATTTCATTTGCAAATAAACAAAATATGAAATATCTAAATGACATTTGATTGTATTATTATGTAATAATGTCTCTAATGATTCAAATATTTACCACGACTAAGCATAATATTTGCACTTGCACTTGTTCCGCTTAATTCAGACTTACCAATAATGAAATCGTTTCACATTTGTAAGCATTTAAATTTTTCTCATACATTAAAATCTATTAATATTTTAGTTTACTATTAATCTAAACTTTTTAAACTCTCAAATATATATGTAAACATTTTGTTATGAAAAAAATTACACGTTTTAAAGATTCAATATAGAAATTTTATTTTATCTTGATTTATTTAAATGATATAATTGTAATTATAATTCTACATTTTAAAGATCCTAATAAGAAAATATCGATAACAGTTTACAATGACTCAGTTTTGTAATAATCTTTATAATTTTCCAACATTTTAAGACGATAAATTATAATCTTTATATATCGATTTTTCTATTGTTGCATATTATATAAGTAAAATAAACAGTTTTGTCTGTCAATATTTCAGCTTAAATAGATATATAAATCTTGAAACATATTTAGAAAACAACGTTAACTCATAAAATGAGAAGCCATATCGTGCATAATGCATATTCCATTCCAAACTGTACAAAATCTTTTAGTTTTCATTTATATAAATATATATTAGTCTCTAAGTCTGTATTGTTTATAAATTCAGTAAAATATGTTATTTAATTTAATAAATAATTTCAGTTTGAATATATACGCCATTTATATTTGAATTTAAGCAAAAATGACACATCATACTTTCCTACACGCTTGAGTAACATAAATATATACCGTATATAAAAATTGAAATGCTAGCGTATTTCATAGGTACCAGTTAATTGATTCATAAAATTATTTAATGGCGCTTTATTTTAATAAAAATAGATGTTTTCATTGCTTGAAACATTTCCCCCTCCTTTACGCTGTATTATAGGACGATAATATAAATTGTATTAATACTTTCTTATTAAAGATGCATCTAACTTTCACTTCCTTCAATTATAATTAAGTATTGTCTATTTAATTTCAAGTTTGTGTACCATTAATTACTAAATATTAAATGCTGGTTTTATAAAAATACTATTAAAAGTTGCTACTAGTGTTCCACTAAAATACCGTTTAGACGAAGGTAGTAGATTGCAAATTGTCAGAATACATGTGGATGGAGTTTGGAATTGAATTGAATTGAATTACATTAATTGTAGATTATAGAATTATGAAACAGTATTACTTTATGAAGTTTGTAAGTTTTGATTGAAATAGCTGTTCGCATTATAGAGTACATTTAGACATGAAGAGGTCTCACAACTTACTGTAGACGTTTAGATAAATTATTTCTTAATCTTCTTGATAATATATTTACACGTTGTTTCCTTTAAAATAATGTTTGCATGCAAAATTTAAAAAACATATTGTTGTCATGTTCGGCTAGCCTTAGGTTCATAAGACTTAATCAATAACAAAGAATATGCTTGTATTGAAGTTAGTTATAACATATAAACAGAGGGAGGGGAAAATTTATGTAATAATATCAGGAATTACAAGATATATTAAATAATTAAACAGAGAACAAGTTATACATTTTGAAGTATAGTCTTTTATAATTATAATTATAACTGTAATATTTATTATAATATTATTAAAACTTGTGGGCATTTAAGAGATCAATTATATATAGCTTCTCAAACAGATGACATTTGGAGGAAACCTTTAATGAAAGGCTATGAAAGGCTATGAAAAGCTATGAAATGTTCAAAAGTAGCATAAATACTTAAGCTAGATGTCGAATCTTTCTACCACGACACTGTTTATATACACACACACATAGGCCTAATTTACTGCAATATTTAATACATGTTTTCTACTCGTATATTTTGCGTTATTTCTTTATTTAATTGTTATTAATAGGTAATTTTATATTAAGTTAATGAATAAATATTTTAATAAATAGGACGATAAGCTACAATTTTAATCTGTTTTCTATAAAAAAACAGCAAATTTAAGTTTCATTTTCATTTTAAAATTAAAATGACAAGTTACACATTCAAATTGTCTATCAGTTGTTTGAACTATTGCGTAATATAACATGCAAATAATACAACTCCTTATTCGTTGAAAATTGATCATTTTAGAAATGTTGCCTTTAATAAAGTGGTTATTATATTAATTATTAATAAAAACAATTAATAACTCTGTGGTATTACAAATACTGCAGCTCATGGTTATATTTCGATATGGAACATGTAAATAAATAATTTATGAAAATGGAAGAAATAACCAAAACAAATAGGTGAGATAATACATAAAAATAGGTCCATATAAGTATAACGAGTTATTATTAAGAAATATCCATTTAGCGTTTCGAAGTACAACTTATACAGCATGTAAAGCAAAGACAATTTAAACGACGCAAGATGTTAAGATAAATGTTTTCATTTTTGATTTTATCAAATAATCATAAGTCTAGATGTGATTATATACGCGATTACCTTAAAGTTTAACTTATTATTATCGCGAAACTGATGATTTTTATTGTTTTCAATTTTTAATTAGTCAGTAAAAAGAGAACATACTTTTTTTTAAAGTTTTTTGTTAACACTGTCAAGATTATAAAAGAACGTTTTCATAGGACACAATCTACTATAATCTTTGACACATAACTTTATTAATCATGTTGTAGTTATAAATCATCAAAGCTTAAATCATCTCTACAGAATTATTCCGTGTAATGTATAACAAACTTTGTACACTTTGTGTGAGTATAGTTATTTATATGAACCCGGTCAAATATTTTCACAATTTTATCAAATATAAAATTATGTATTAATAATAACAAAAATAACAGTTTATTTCTAGCTTCAACAATAAAAAATAATGTACAAGTAGTATATAAATCAAAATTGGGCAATGAACCAAGGGAAACAGAGAAAACTACTCGAGTAGCTGATTTAACTGTTTACTTTAAAACATTGCTTATATTATAGATGGTATAATGTCCAACAAAACTAAACACTCTTTTTTCCATTTCAATTTGAAAAGTATCACATTTTAACTAAAATTATATGTGATGCAATATTTTAAAATATAACGTAAAACATTTACCAATAAATGTAAATGTAAATCAAATAGATATAATGTAAGTGTACCTGAATTATATATGCATATTTTATTGCATGTAATTTAGAAAATAATAACATATTAATTGGAATAACTGAAATTAGGAAATATGCAAATATAGATCATTCTATATAATATGCTAAAATACATTAGTTCTAATATTCCAAATGTATGTTATATGTAATATTGAATTAAGGACACATTTTAAATAAATAAATTTGTCATAAATAATGTATACTATATAAATATTTTAATATTAATTTATTGAGTATTTTTTTGGTAAACTTATTTTCTGCTTAGTCAAACAATAATTGTTTCGAAAATAATTTAAAAGAAACCACAGAAAATGTTTATACAAACGTTTTAAATGTTTTGAAATGGTCTGTCTGAATTTGTTCATGAATTTATTTTACTGTATTTACTTAACAAACATTTTTTATGACAAATTAGCTGATAATATATTTTAAAATTTAGAATTATATTTTTAAAATAATATATATTTTTCCTTTGTTGTTGACATTTAACTTAAAATACCTAAATATATACAAATAAATTTTGTAACAGTTAAAAGAGAGTTAACATAATAATATTAATTATCCACATTAGTATTATTAATAAAGTAAATAAATATATTTAGGGGGGTTAATATATATTCATTAACCACTATGATTCTAAAATAGAAATGTTACTTAATTTATGCAATAAAAGTACATAATACATATTTTTGATGTTGATATCGATGTTAACTTGTTCTAGACTTTGGGTAAAAGGTAAAAGAGAAATATAGTTTTTTCCCAGACATATCAAAGCTATATACTAAATATTTTGGTTATATTAGGCAATGTAACTTATATTACGTTGTGCCACTTTATTATATTGTAAGTATGCTATGCAATTTTGTTTACATCTACTAACCCCTTTATGCGTATTATTATAAAGTGTTTGCTCAAGAATAGAACAAGAATTATGAATTCTGTGTATAGATATAATTTGTAAATAAAACAGTTTAGTATATCTTTTAAATTGACTCAAATATAAATATATCTTTGTAATCAAAATAAAGTCAGTAAAAATGACATTTATTGATATACATAGCAACATATTCCGTTGCAACAAATAATATTATCAGTCAGTCAAAATTCGTGACATGATATTATGTAATTATAATTGTAATCGTACTCGTAATGGTTTTCTGTTTTGGATACCACTAAATGTAGATTACTGTTAAGGATCTCTACAGAAAATTACAGCTTTAAAAGTACAAGTCGAATGAGATTAAATGACAATACTTATTATAGCATTCAATATCTATTTTGTGTTATTTTGTAGAGTATCTATGCATGTATGCGTACTTATATAGATATAGCATTGATATATATCATAAAGTAGCACAAAGTTATTTTTAATCTTAGATGCGGTGTTTTAAACTTGGAATAGAACACTTTATTGTTATATAGGAATTTGCATGTTTAGTTGTATATATAATGAATATGTCGTAGATGGTATACATTCGGAACATAATAAACAACTTTGATAAAGAAAAGTATAGAATTACTGATCATATTTAAGAAGGATAAGATTCGGGTCAATAAAGCTACTCTCATTTTAGATCAATTTTACATAGTTACTTAATACCCTAATAATATTTTTGAACTTAGGTTATTATTTTGTCCTATTTAGTCAATTATTTTATATTTAATGAACTTTTATCGAGACTTTGTAGCATAATATATTAAACATAAAAAGTTAAATTAATATAAGCGGCACAGATTTTTAGTTAATTATTTGAAAATGGAATAAGACATGCGAAGGGATTATTTAAAATGAATTTTTGAAAACAATTATGTGTGGAATAACATGTTTATTAATCATTTTGTCCAGGATTTATGACATGAACATTTTATGAGTACTTAATGTTAATAAGACAATGATCGAAACTTATTAATCATCCTGTATAGTGATAACGAATTAATTAATAGCGAAATGGTTGAGGAAAAACTTAATATGAAAGTTAAATTGAATACTTAAGATTGATTAATAATTGAATTCAAATGCGAATTAAATATATTACTAACATTTAATAAATTAACCGACTAGTGGTTATATAATATCTTAAAATAACACATTATTTCAATATTCCATATCAAATAAAGTTAGTGCCAACAAAATAAGTCAAAATATCATTTTTATGTACGCTATAATACATATTGATAAATTAAAGGAAGTTTTTTTATTTTTATATTTATATTTATACTATTTCTTTACAATTAAAATATTTAAAATTAAATGTAAGCAAAATCATTTAGATTATGCTAAAAAAATCATTTAAAAATACAACAGATCGAATATGTACATTATTATTCTTAGATCATAAGATCTATGTTTTGTGTTCATGTATTATATACAAATATTATTTACTTCGTTAATGAAAAGACGTCATATGTAGCGATACGTTTTCAAATGTCAAACATTGCAGACGCTTATTATTTTGTGAACAGATATGTAATAAAGAAATGTATTTCTGATTGTGTTTGCATTTTCAAAACTGATTAAACTTAAGAGCACAATTTAACTAGAATTTGTCAATAAATAATCATATTTGGAATGGATATTTTACAAATAAGACAAAAGAATATTATAAAAATGAATGTTGCAATTTGTTTCGATGGCATTATGTTAAACAATTTCAAATATTTATAAATATGAGTTTATTAAGTTTATCATAGCATAGCTTTGATAGAACATTTTTTTATATGCAATTTTCAAAATGTTATTAAAGTTGGTTAGGGTTTTAAAAATATAGAATTATATAGCTTCGTAGCACACGTAGTCATTCTATGTATGTGAAATTGTTGATGATATCTTGAATTGCGTAAATATGATGAATAGATGTCAGTTAGAGGAAGTGACGAGACAGTCCTTTTTAATATATATCGCCGAATTGGTCTCTGTATGACTATTCGGGAACAAATGTGACTTCATTTCCTCTTAAGATATATATTTTTTCGAGCTCAAGTAATAAATATTCTCGTGTGATTTATGAGTAGTTAAAATGCTATATGTATGCATATTATAGGAATCCCTGGAATTAAAAATGTGTTTAATAAAATAAAATACGAAAAGTTTAGAGAAAAAAGTTAATAGAATGCGATCACGATATTGAGAATAACAATAGTATAGTAAAATAATGTAAACACATTTAATGCTTATAATGAATTTTATTTATGATAACTTATGCTCAGTAATTTAGTAGTTTTACATAGGCGTTTACACTGGGCGTTTTAGTAGGTATCAACTCATCTCTATTTGTACATTTTCAAACTTAATCATGTATCGATTCCAAACATTTTACTTTTAATAATCGATAACAATAAAGCGATAGACATAAATATATGTGTGTTCCATTCATTGCCTACTTTTTCGGTAGATATCTAAAGACATCAAGACATCTATCTGGTGTTTCATAAGCACTTAGAAAGTAAAAACTATATTTTCAAAATTATGGAGGGTTAATCAATTCATCTTGTGCGCTAGAGTAGGTACCTAATTGTATTTAACCTTTTATTGTAATTTAAATTTATAATTATATATGTAATTAGAAAAATTGAAAAAGAACGTATTAAGAATTTAGGATGTAAAGTAAAACAACAAACAAACTTATTGCCTTTCGTTGTACATTGATTTTGAATTTCATAATAATATATTTCTATTTTATTTTAAAAGTTGAATGTGATTTTATATATTATTTCGCGTTAAATATATGTTTTCTTTTATAATACATTATGTAATAATAGTCCGTTAATTAATTGTTAATAAAATAACTAATGATTAAAATAATATTTGTTTAATCATTTAAAGCAAGCTCACATTCTCTTTAAAAGTTAGTCAGTCAAAGGAAATATTTTTTTGTTAAAAACATTGCTAAACTTATTCTTAAAATAGCAAAAATATTCGAAAAATGGAATAAGATAGTAATCTAAGAATATAACTTGTTGCGTTATTTTGACAATTTGTGTCTCTTGACTATGCAATGCTTCTCACTTTGTACGGCAGATAGCGGGCTTGGATAACAACTTCCACTTCAGGAAGAGAGGCACCACGGAACACCATCGGGACCGTCGCTCAGCGGAACATCACACACAGAGTTTGCACGATCATCCCCAAGTAAGCAGCAAAATTCCCTCTCCTTTCTTTTCCCTCTCTGCTCGCATATATCTGTGTATTTACTCATTTCATGTTAACGGTTGTCTGAATCTCTGGAAATGTAATGTAAGAAGAAAAAATGCGTTTAAAACATTTGCTTCATTACACATAGGACAATAAGATTTACATAGTTATTATTAGAGCGCATAATATTTGCGTTTAATAAAGTGCAATGAGCGATAATTGACATTATTTTAGTATTTTAAACATTGTGAATTATAACAATTCTAAAATAGTTAAAACTTATATTATCCTACAATAACATGAAAGTTACTTTTAAATGTTTGTGTTTCCTATTTACTATAAATATTGAATACAATATTATTATCAGAAAACAAAGGATCAGTGTCATGTTAAATATGAAATGTATAATTAGACCATGATTAAAACCTTAGTTCACTGTAAAATCATAGTTTTTCCAATTGTAACAAAGCTCGGAAATTCTTTAATTCTTTGACTCTTTGAAAGTCAAATAAAATACATATTAAATACGCCTATTTGATTGCTTGGTAGTTTGCTTAATAGTGATGATTGAGATAACTATAAAAATACTATTTCAATATGATTACAAAGTGTGAACTGAAAACTTGTAATATATGAATTATTGAAATTTTACAGTTTCCTAAGGTTCAATTTATCACAAAAGAACCAATAACATCTATTTATTAAATTAAACTATTCTATTATTAAACTATTTATTCAGGATAAAGGTTATAAAAACATGTCATTTTGCGATATATAGTTTGTCGAAAAAGGCTTTTTCTAAGATGTACTTAAGACATATAAAAATTGAATTATTCATAAATAGCAAAATATTTAAATTTTTGTACAGTATATCACCGTCATTTTCAACAATATTCTTTAATCAATAACAGTATTGTCATCTATCATAGTTATTTCAAGAACTTTCAAGCAAGAAAAGTAAAACATTTCAAATGCGTGATGCATACTTTCTCTTGACAGCGTGGAAGGGTTTATCATTCAAAACATTGATTAGATTATTTCTGTGATGAAACTTGTTCTTAAAGTTTTTCATTTCTAGCAATGGAAAAATCTTTTGGTCAAGTAAATTTAAATCTGTAGAGCAAGGTGCTTGTTTGGGTAGTTTGTAGTGTTTACTATCAAAGAAGTTTCTGGTGGGAGAGGGGTGTTGCCATCTTCAAGATTGCTGTTTAAAAAAACTAATCTTCTTCCTTGTCTTAAATTATAGGAATCAAATTATGTAATAGCTTCTTGCAGCAATTCTATGTACTCCTTGTAGCAGTGCAAGCCATTACAGTCCTCCGTGTTCTTGACTGAGCATCACATCCAGGTGTAACCCATGAACGTCTGGTTTTGCCATTTCCAAAAGGCCTTTCATAAAACCACTTTTCATCCATTGCTACTAAGAGACGCTTAACTCCTTTGATTGTATCAACGACTCTTAGCATTTCATTGCAAAATTCCACTCATTGTCTCTTGTGATATTCTGCCACGATATCCCACGTTTCCCATTTTAATTTTAACTGCAAATGATCTTTTAAACTAGGTGTATCAATGTTCTCTTCAGGTCATGTCAATTATTTAATTATCTAATTTGTAACTCTACTATATTCTTCAATATATTTCTAAATTTGTTTTTGTTTGAAAAGTTCTCTCTATTACCATATTTCCATATTTCTTGTATTCGTCTTGAAGGCTTATTTTGTTTATACCTCACGCTGTTGTGATGATAGAGTGTGTGTCTATTAGCTTATAACGATTATGTCATTTCAATAATAGCATTTATATCATGCGTAGCAACATTCATTGTTATAATAAACAGCAATATACATTGTCAGATAGTCAAAATAGGCTTCTATAAAATTTTAAACATTTTATTTAAAATTTAGAATTTGATATAATATATATATATATATAGATAGATATAGATATAATTAAAATGATATAAAACACTTTTCAAAGAGAATATATCCACTTCACATCGATATAATATTATATTTATGTGCCATTGTAAAACTATCTTGTCGTAGGGAAGACGGTTTTTTCGGACAATCTAGCTATATGTACTTTCTTTCCAACTTTTATAGTGACTGATATAATCAACTAAAAGTATTGGCAGAAAAACAATACCGGCACGTCGCGAACAACTTTGATTAGAAATTTAAAGATAAATAAATGTAGGTATTCATGAGTCTTTTAATAAATGATATATACTTCAAGATGACGTCATAAAAACATGCATCCCCTTAAATCAAATCACAGCTTATGTATTGTAAGGTTGCTTGAAGTCCTTAAGACGATTTTAGTTTCTGTTTACATTTATGCTTATAAAGAGATGTGTGGTATGCATATACACTGTAGTCATTAAATACACATAATAAAAAACAAAGTAATATAAATAAAGAAGATTGGTTTTATTTTATTTGTATTAATGATATTACTTTTTAAGTCTGTTATTTCCAATTTAGTTAGATTTGGTGTCAACTCGAAAAGAAAGAATATCAAATAACTTGTTTAAAACAATTAATTAAACATTATCAAAATTTTAATATTTGCTCATTTTTGGGAGGGGATTAAATTAAATTATGCTTTATTAAAACTATTTTAATGTAAAAATATTGATTAAAAGTTTTGAATTTAAATTTTCATTTCAGCTAGTTGAATTAAAAGTACTTGTAAATTGCTTTAGCACTTTTATGGGTTTCATTTATCTTGTATGCAGATGATGAAAGAGAGGTCAATAGATATAGATAGATGAAATATAAACAAACACTTCATAAATGAATGTAATTAATTCAAATAATTTTTTTACAAATATTGTTACCTACTAATTTTGCCGTTTAAAAATTCAATTAACATTTATTTTTGCCTTTATATGCTCGTTGTGCGAACTCGTCGGAAAAAAGTTGATCTTTATCTCATTCTTATAAAGTATTAAGAATAAAAGTTTGTCTATAAATTTAACAGATATTTTCAGTACAGCTTTTATTTGACACGGAATTTTTCTTTTGTTAATTTCCAAAGATGTGTTTGAATTACATAGCAAGACTCACACTCGTAGTAATAAATAAATGCTACTATAGAAAAAGTGTAATAAAAGAGAAACATCGATGAAAGTTGTGGAAGCAGAAGAGATTTCTTGTCAATATTGCTGCAGATATTTGAAAATTATAATGAATTTTAGTTCCGAATAGAATTCGTTTTACTTAACATTCTAGTTCAGATATATTAGTTAAAAACAAAGTAATCTACGTAGGATATTTTTGATATTCCATGTGCAGCTGTTTATTTAATCTTTTTGACACAATTTACGACAAAAATAAAGATATTTTTAGAATGCTTATCAAGTGAGTTCATTATTTGAGAAAATATTAATGTTATTCGTAGATATTTTGTTTTCAGATTAAAATGTAATATTTTATTTTGGAACGTACGATACTTACCATACATCTACTTTCATGGACTTGTGTAATTATACATTTTAAGCAGGATAATATAGTATGTATCTGTCTTTATTTCTGCTGGATGGTCAGACGTTAATGAGAGACAGATGAGTTTTAAAAAGGCGTAGGCATCGTCTCAAATATACGCCGGATAGAAATGTGAAGAAACAGGAGTCAATAGGTGGAAAGAGCTGATGGTTCGCTCACAGAGATAAAGTTACTATATGCAAGAGTATATATTACCTTTCATATAATTGCTATCTAAGTACATACTTTAGTTTTAAATTTATGTCCTATATTTAACAATTATTTTATTACTTGTTGTCATGTATTTAATTGTGAAATAAATTGAAACTATATTAAACATCGTAATTATTATATTTAACGAATAAGATAATTGATTATACTAAATTAACTGCTTGTAAATGCAATATAGACAAATTAATATTTAGAGTATGGTTATATACTATTTTCTTTTATTATTACTAATCTGTCTACATTATAGG
>JAYRBW010119556.1:0-17208 GCA_036023295.1 Invenusta paracnida
CCTTGTTTGAGCTGGCCAGTGCTGTTTGGACCTTGATGTATACCTTGTTTGAGCTGGCCAGTGCTGTTTGGACCTTGGCGTATACCTTGTTTGAGCTGGAAAGTACTGTTTGAACCAATGTATTATCAGCTGCCCAAATCCTTCGTGATGTTGTGTTATATATCAAAAACAGTATACTAACAAATAATTTGTACCGTATATATATTATTATCTATAGATTAAAATCTTCATTGTAATGTTGGTCATGAATTTCAGTTGGTCAGAAGCATCCATAATGTTTTCATATTAAAGCGGATTTTAATTAAATCAGTCCAATTACTATGCACCATTTATGTTTATTTATAAATATGATTCAATTCAAAAGTCGTTTAAATCATATATATTTAGTAAAAAGATAAATTATGTACTAAATGTTATACACTATGGTCTATTTTTTGTCTTACACAAATGCTCTATGGTCCTATGTTAAATTTGTCCAGTGTTAAAGCGATAATCAGACTTTGAGTAGATAAATTGCATTCCACTGCAGCTTCACTCATTTCACTCATGGGTGAAATAGAGTGAAAATATTTTTACTTACATAAAGCAAGATTTATAGACTACTCCAAATCTAACTCTCGGGTTATCCATGATTTGAATACTGACTGAATACTACGTTATAAGCTTTCTCTATAATATATCATTATATGTTTAAGGTACATTTGATTTCAACACATTTAAATTATTATTAGTCATCTGAGCAAGACCATGATACAAGATTACAGTATCATCGACGAGTCTAGTTGTGCCATATGTTATCTGCTGCACATTGATCTCTCGGTGGTACTCAAAAATATCTGATTAAAATATCATATTTGCAATAAATTTGGGAGTGTACTGCCTTATTTTACATCAGTATGAGGTCTGGGGGTCTTTAGCTCTTTCCATAATGTAAGATATATTTGTTTATCTATGATATTGTAACATATACATATATTTCAAATGACGTCATAGAATTTATGTCCCTTAAACAATATTCTGAACAGCATTTCCCGAATGGACGAGGCGGGAATTCTGACCAAGTACTTCGAAGACCACTGGCACCCTCTAAACCCCCAGTGTGTAAACGATAGGAGCGCTAAAGGCATCGCTCTAGATGAGCTTGCAGGAACCTTTAGTCTCACACTATTACTCTACGTGATTGGACTTTTATTTCTGGGACTGGAGTTATTTTGGGTTCGAAGTTGTCATCGCACGACCAATGACCTCCCAATCTACTGATCGTCATTAATCTTTACTCATCGTTATTGAATCAATTGAAAACTAAAATTGATTGTCACTATAACATATTATTTAACCAATTTCTACATTTTTATAGCATGTAGTGTATTAGAAACATTAGAAACATTAGTACAAACAGGAACACAAGCATGTAAACGAATATACATATAATTAAAAGTTGATATCATTCCAGAAATATGCGATTTTAGTTGCAAATTCCTCAATTTGTGAGTCTATGAATATGTAAATATGATCATTTATGTCAAATAAAATGATATTCATTAAAATATTTTGTTGAATAATAATATCCTTATTCTTTTTTTTGGTTGACAGAAATGGACGAATTTGGCTATTTTTGATATTATCTTTATGTATTGATTACTCCCAAAAATACATGACACATGATTTGCGACAAACATTATTTCGAGTTTAAAGATTATACAAATATTTTAAGAAACTCTCTCTCCTCTTTTATAAATAGATGTTGATAATGTAATTGTTGTATCACTCAATGAATGCAAACACAAGAATAAAAACACAGACACGTGATGATTCATTAAAAAACATTGAAAGTGTCCAAAATAGACATCGAATATCCAATGTATTAAACGAATATCCACCTTATTCAACGAATATATCCATGTATTCAGTATTATGTTTCTATGGTTACATTATGTTTAGTCTAAAAACAATCAAACATTCAACTGTCGTGATTGTGTCATCCAAAATCATTAAAATATTACTGTAACGTGTAAATGATTTTGTTTTTACTAATCTTTCATTTGATTTTTTAAATCAGTAATGAGCATTGAAATGGAGTAATATCTATTAGAATGGAAATTTATTAAAATCGATGTTAACTGCAGGTATTGTTACATAATTGAAGGAAATAATTATTTTTAGCGTTTGATATATTATTGGAAAGGTCTTCTAACACACGCGAAATTTAATCTTGACAACAGCTAGTGAAAGAAGGGTTTTACTTCTGTAATTTCGAAACAAAATTACCGTTAAATTCTCGATAATGTCCAAGTAATAGATTATGTTTAAATCAGGTAGTCATTTTGATCTGAAAATACCAAATGTATCTCGCCCAGACCTATTCCAAGTTATGTAGATAGAGTTAAGTGAAAGGACGTATTTCAAACAATCGATACTCATACATTGATTTTATTTTAATGAAATTGTTACGTGTTGCGTTGTACAAAATAACAACCAACTATTCAATAATTTTAATCGTTGGTGTCGTGCGTCTATGCATATTATGGAGACGGACAATTGACCTCTTTAGTAGTATGAATCCATTTGTACGATAGTTAACAATTAGTGTTCTGTATTTTGTTAGACATGCATTTAATTAATTGAATCCATTTCAATATCTCTGATACTGATTTCAAACTGCGGAATAATGAATGTATTCACAATAGTGTATAAAATACATTTTTTCCAATTTAAATGTTATTGTTAAACTTGATATAATTATTAAAAATGCAATATTTTATTAAATTATTTATATTTGTTCAAAAACAAGTATTCCGATGTAATTCGATGTATTGTGATGAATTACATTTTTAAGAATTTTTGTGATTTAAATTAATGTAAACTGAAACAAAACATATTGATAAGTAAATTATGATTTTTTTACACTTCTCTAATAAATACTCCAGGGGGTTATATTTTGGGTTAATTGGCATATAAACGTAGATATCGATTACTATACACATATGTGTAGGTACATAGAAGAATACTTTTTAAAAGAAATATTATAACAGCGAACACAGATTTATTCATCTATTGTGCTATCAAGTGTTAACATATTATTTCATGTATAATTGACAATAAAAAAGTTTAAATACATAAGTATAACAATTAAATTATAATAAATTATGTAAGTCTAGCAAGACATTCACGTTTTAAATAAATATTCATGCAATTATAAATTAGTAATAATCAATTATTAACAATTATACTAAATCTGAAAAACATATGGCATTATTGTTTCCTAAAATAAATGAAAATGGTTTGCGGAACAATCATAAATATGAAGGAATGTTTTCAAAATAGTTTTTAATATTCTTAATTAGTACGCATTATTCCATTTATATGGAAATATTGATGTATTCTTGAATAATCTTAGGTATCTAATAATCTAATATATAATCTTAACATCTGATATATCTTACAAATTTGCACAAAGGTCAAACACATGTTTCTTGTCAATATTTCAATCAAAATATGAATATGCCGTATCACAATCATCTCCCTCAAAGTCTTCATTGTCGTTACTAGTTATAGTGTACTTATTATAAGGATTCTCACTTTGATAATCACAATCACTATCCCAATCCATGTTGTCCGAATTACTGTCATGATCAGTGTAAACCTCATCTTCACCATCATCCTCAGAATAGCAATAGTCGCAACTGTCGTTTTCGTCATTAACGAGGGGTTTGTCATCGTCAGGATGGATCGAGCAGTCAGCAGAATTATCATAAAAATCCCATCCTAGTTCAAACTTTTGGAATTTATGGGATTTTATTTTCTTGGAACCGAACATGTCTATCGATAAAATAAAACGTAACAATTAATAAAATTAAATTATAAAGAATATTTGACAAAAAACCTTTATATCCGTAAATTCAACGAAAAGTACAACAAATCGGTGCTTTGTATTTTGGGATTTTAACTACCGTCTTAACTTTGTAAACTCAGTTCAATAACATTAATAATATCAGTAAAACACATGACGTACCCACTTACATATATTATAGCTATAAATAAAACAATTTATATAAGCTTAAATTAATCAATAATTTCATTATTGACAGAAAGTAAAACGTTCACTGTTAAATAGCCTCGTCAGGGGTACTATCAAAAACTTATAGAGAAGATGGCATAAACGGGGTGTTGAGAATACGGATTATTTCACCCATTTAAAAGTCATTCAAAGAAATAACATGTATTAAAAGCTAATAAGTAAAGGAGTCTAACCCTAACACTAATCCGTACACACGTTCAAGCTGGCTAGTCAATCCAAAATACCCGTCCAATTGGCCAAAACAACGTCAAGCCGGCTCGACGAACCTCTCGATTGGTTGACATGACAACAATTAAACTTTCAAACCAAAATCTTTTTGATCTAAAAAGGCAAAACGTGTAGTTGAAGATTTTATCGATTCTATTATTTTTGTGTTATTGTTTATGCCAAATCCATCCAATGTTCATCAAGCCAACTTGTCAAGCCGGCTTTAACGTGTGTAAGGAGTATTAGAACATGAAAAATCAATGCTGGCTGTACTAAAACAAGATTAATAAAAAGGAATGCGTGCGTATAAGTATAAATAATGCAAATAAATATGTTGTATATATAATTAAAATACTTATTTTGGTTTAAGTTCGTGATGTACAATAGTTTCATAAGTTCACTTTTGTTTTTCGGTATTTTTATATTAATTTAATTTAATTATAAGAAAACATGCGTTTTATAGATATCAACAGCTAAACTTAGTATTGTGGTTTATTAATATTATTCCAACATTGCAACATTATTATTTATTATTTATTCTATAAAATGTATAAATTTATAAAATAAATCATAAAAATGTATTCATTACGTTCAACACACATAAATATTTTAAGTAAACTAAATATATATTGCACAATATTCATTGAATAAATTGAGGCGATATGTAATAATAGTACATTAATTTAAAAATATGTTAATCATTTCAAGTTAAAAGTATGATTCTGTTACATATTAATACTTTATAGATGAAAACCATAAAAACAGTGTTCAGTGACAATAAATAATGTGTGACACTCTAATTCCAGTAATGTGGGCAATTTGTTCAATTTAAAATGAAAATATATCGATATTTAAATGTATAACTAAACAATCTATAAATATACTTACATATGTGTACATATATACAACATTAAAGAATACTTTTAACTTACCTTCCTCATCCGAATTTTGACAAATAATGCCACAAAAGAGAAAGACAAACGTCGCTTTCATAGCAAGACTACGTCGAGATTCGCTGAGGTTACTAAAACTTTGAAAGAATTGCCCAAAATAAGTGACAGTATTATCCCGACAGCGCTATTTGTGAGAGGTGGAACACTACCAAATCGTGCTAAATGGCTCCTTCCTAAAAGAGACCATTGTTCAGAAAATTATAAATACGTAAGTTTTTGAGGCAATAAATATTGTCTGGGGACAATAATGTATGGTGACATATTTCTGTTTTCCATATTTTAACATATACATTGCGTAAACAAGAACTAGTGATGCTGACTCACTTAATTGTTCAAAATGTATGTATTTATGAATGTATTGTAGGTATAGATATATCAAAAGAACGTGTACGCTATAAAACTATCAGAATTCCCATAAGTTCTTTAAAGTTGAGTTCTGGTTCACTAACAGTTCTTTATATGGGTGGCAATAATAACAACATATGTAGATCAGGGAGATATATATTGTATTTTGTTAGATCAGTGCCGATTTGGGTATACATTGTATCAATAATGATATGAAATGTAAAAATAGATCTACATAAGTATTTAAAATGACTATTGTACTTAGATAAACCAAATTAATAATCGAAATTTAATGAATTTTTACTCATGAGACACAGAAAACATCATAAAAATGAACTCCTAGTAGTCATTAATCCTTAAATTATAGCAATAGTCTTTGTGCTTGTTTCATTTTTCCTATTTTACTCAAATTGTACTCAATAATCATGACATATATAGTTATTAAAGAAATAAAAATACGCCTAATGTTGCATTTTATAAAAAAGAATTTAACTTTTCTATTCTTAACATCTTTATTTTTTAGAACATTATTTAACAAAAAGCATGCAGTTTTTAAATGGAATCTGAATTTAAATCTGAATTTTATATTTGTTTGCAAAAATTAAATTTTAAAATTTATTTATAAATATAAATATTTCATTTATCATTTAAAAATATTATTGCGAAATTACATACCTGAAGCTTTTTTATCTCTATCGCTTGTGTCATATATTTGACATTATTTCAATAGCTACTTGTTACAAATGACCAATGATTAATTTTAAATAGTATATCGCTCCTTTTTATTTAAATGACTTATTATATTAAAGTAGGAATTACTTTTGTTGATTATTGATTTCTTTTTAAGATGAGTTCTGCCATAATCACATTTTGTGTTAAAAATATGTTATGCAAACTGTAATATTCCCAATTGAAGTATAATTTGTTATTTTCAAAATAAAAGTTGACCTGTTATATCATCTAATGAGTATTTGCAATTTCTTAACTCTTAAAACCAGAGTCGCAATTTTTCCATCAGAGTCAAAGAACGTCCAAATAGTATTAACGGATAAATGATATAATTTAATCAATTCTAATAAACGTCGCAATTTAAAAGGGAAACTATATATTTTCTTATCAAAAATCAACACTGCATTTTCTTCATTTTTCAACATGATATTCATAAAATATTAACGTTTTTTATTTAAAGCAATTTATATTATATATAATATGCATTCTATTTATTAAGTGAGGACCAAAATATGGTATAAGTTGTTATGTTACTGAAGATTTATACTGTTTTTATCGATTTTTCTTTTACCAGTATATAAACAGATCGGTGTAGCTAAAACTGAATTCGGTATTTGAAACAATTGATAAAGTAACTTAACTTGACAAACAATGTTTTATAAATTCTTGATTATAATATCGTGTTTTATAGTCACCTATGTTTTTAAGTTATTATATGTAATCAGTGTACTGCAGACACGTTATTGTAGCAATATATACATTACATAATAATTAATCAGATTAGTCAGATTACATAAGAGACTATTAGATTACAAGACAGCGTGATCTAGCTTAAAGAAATCAATTAAGAATGTAGATATTGCATCACTTTTTATAATAAATTCTGGATTTCTGGCAATTATCTCGCTCATGGCCTTTTCTGACTAAACAATCGAATTTAAATTGTAGGTGAGCAATATACGCAAAGTTCTCTTCTTTACTTGCATAACCTGCAGGCTAGGTATGTTTGTATAGATTGATGAAGAGAGATATCGAGAATTCGTATTGATTCTTTGGAGGAGGTATCGGCATGTGACGCCAATGTAGCTCTTATCTCAAGAGCACTGGTATAAATAGACCACGTTATGTAGAATTCTTGAGAAATTCAGGTTTCTCTTCCTTTTCATACAAAGATTTTTTGACACAAATATAGGTGAGACAGACAAATTGATCTTCTTAGATAAGTGACTTGGAGTTGTGCGTAAAACGGTTGCGGCAGCTTTTGTTTTAAAAGGTAAGATAACATTAGTCTAATCGTCTCTTTGTGATACTTCGTTCTTGTGATAAAGGAGGAAACATTGTTTTGGTTGTTATATTTGTGTAGTCAAGTTGTGAATCGTGTCGCCCGTTTGATATTGTGCGTGTTTTACGAAATGCGTTGACCTGAAGTTTCTGCGTGTTAAAGTTAGCTGTTAGTTCTGCACAAGGGGATGGTGGTATAATGCAGTTTTATAGATAAACATATAACAAAACGTTCTTAAATATTTTGCATCATAATGCATAAATTGAGTATTATCGAATAAATGTATGCATATCCCCGCACAACGACTACACTCATGCACACTATTTTGGCCCAAAACCTACGTTATTGACAAAAATGCCGCAGTTGTCAGACAAAAGCAAAGTGAAAAACGTAGGTTTTGGAAATAATTTACGTTTTAAAATGCCGAAAACGTAGCTTTTCGTATGTATATATAATTTAGGTTTTTGAAACGTAGGTTTTACGCACATCTCCATAACCTTCATGTAAGTCTTCGTGAGTGGAATAATCCATTTAAAGGCTAGCGCAAGATCTTGAAAAATTGTTACATTTAGCTTACATCGCATTTAACAATACCGAGACAACCTATAATTAAGTGAAGGTGAAAGTCACGGATAAAATTCAACAACCAATTTAATCAACTTCAACTTTAACATTTGCTAAATTAGATTGCGTCACTCTTCTTTCAATTAGAATAGTACAATATGGCTTATTTGGCTGTGAGTGTTACAAAGTATTTGGAATAAAAAGGGGAACACGCTGGTCAACCTTTAATCTATTGAATATTCAACGATTCATTTTACCCCTCCGTCATGGTTTACAGTAACTACAGTAACTATACAGCAGAATAACGCTAAGATGCATTCTACTTATGAGTTACTAAATAAAATGACATTTTATCTTTTGTTTTGCTGTATAATTTGCCATTCTATTTAAGATCTTAAAAGAAGGCGGCAAGTTGTGACTACAAATTGCTAATATTATAAATATATTTTGAAGACTCACAAAGATTTATTGCAAAAAATTGATAAACTGAACAATATCAAAATTGATTAATAACGTTACTCTATAGTTCACTGTTATTCAATGCCTCTTATGGATCAACGGAACAGGGTAGATTTCTGCCATAAATCAACTCATCAACATTATCGCCAATGACTAAATCAGGTTCCAGACTATTGTACAATTTTGTTGAACAAAATCCAAATCGTGGCATCGCCTGTCGTACAGTCATTGCAGTACTGCTCCAACAATTACAGGCCATAACGAGGGCTCCTTTACCGGTTATGACGTAATCGTAAACACGAGTAGCGTTGCCAATCGTGTCGTGGTTCCAAACGAGAATATATCCTGGTCGACTCCAATCAAAGGAGGCATCATCTACGCTAATTATCCGATTTGGAGACATACTACACCTTCCACGCGTAAGCCAGGCTAGATATTGGCGCAGATTACGCTCCTCTTTCTCAGGTTTGTAGGATAATAGATCAAGCCCTGTCCGACGTTTTGGAAAAGCCATGACGCGTCCTTGTCCGACTTTTGCGGCAAGTACGTTGGTCATTCCAGCGCCATTAGCGACAGCCTGAACTGTTGTGTTATCCAATATGGTGTATTCGGAGAGATTGTCGTTATAGGATATCTTTGAAACTCCTTTCAGAATGGATTTCCGCCAGATATTGGTGTCATCCTGAAAAATATTATGAAATGTTATATTTCAAAGTTTAGTGTAATACTTGTACAATGACATTTTTTTCATAAAATGTTACATTTAAAAAATATATTTTAAGTAAAGTATTATTGTTTGACAGATATACCTATATATATACTCAGCGTTTAGATTTATACATAGTACATGTATCATCAACTATTTGGACAAGATGGAAATCCTACGAACTTATTTTATTTCGTCAAGTAGTAGGAGTTGAGCAATTCAAGGCAACCCCCTTGTCCACCCTCTCTATCCTCCGTTCACTCAATTTTACTGGTTCATTGGTCATTTAAAAGGCCGAGTCCCAGCTGAGGCCGGGAAGAGTCAGGTAGTAACAAGTGCCTAGACCTAGTCGACAACGAAGAGCAGGGCTGTACCTACTGATGTGGAAGAATTTGTCAGAGTTTGAATAATCAGGTCTAAAGGCTGAAAAATACATGGAAGTAGAACGAATTCTTGAGAGCAAGGCTGTGGTATTGAGGAGGTATCGGCCGTAGTATTTAGGTCATCGGGTGGGTGATTAGATGAGTATATAAGTTGATCAATATCTAGTAACAGGCTTATAAAAGGATTGAATTTTTAAATGTCTATCGGTATGCTTCGTTCAGAGAGAAAGAGCTAAGAAATTCGACCGTTCAGTAACAGACGCGCAAAGGCAGAATGAGTTGAAACATACGCTCGTACCCTTTCATACTGTTCGTGTATTGTCACTGGCTGAAGCCTTCCTCGATTGTGATTGGTCGGAATGGATAGGAAGGGAAGGGAGGTAATCTCAAAACGCTCTTCTTCTACTACTTCGTCAGATAGTCTTGAACTACATTGTAACATTGTGTAATTACATAAATACTTTTCTATAAATCAAAGCATGTGCCCTTTTATTAAATAAAATGTGATTTAAAGAATATGTATGTATGTTGAACCATTTTGCGCACATTTTAACGGAATGTAATTAGTTGATTTGTAAGTGTTAAATGTTGTGTAGAGAAAATCAAGAAAATTGTAATAAAATCAAATTATATCCAAACTAACTTATCTTCATACATGTTGTTTTCTATTTTCTTGTTGTAACTTCGCATTCATTAACTTGTCTTTATCATTATTGATCTGATATTTTATAAAATGACATTTCTATTATATAACAGTACTTACATAATATATTGTTATAAAATTATAATACTAACAGATATGCTCAGCAACATAAATATACTGACACATGAAGAATTTATCAAAATCTTTAAATGAGTTTGCTGTTATCTTTTTCACTCACATGTTAACATTTTGATTTTAACATATTTGATGAAAAATATAATAACTAACTCATTTAATTAAGTATAATATATTATTTTAGTATAAGCTTTGTTGTGTTTGTAAATGGTTGATTGCCTGCCATAATTATTTGTGCTATACCTTTAGGTCAATTTAATGAATCTTGCAAGTCAAACCTTTTAGCATAGATATAGGGCTAAATATCGTATTATAGGCCTTCACAAGCTGATAATAGCGTTGCAATTTCTATTTATGAAAACGATTTACTGCTGTGTTAATAAGACAACCTAGTGAGTTGCTTAGTTACATTCCAGCTTGGTAACAGGGGGTTGTGGTTCTAGAAGAATGCCGTCTAAAATTCTTCGAAAATTGAACATGTGGCTCTGTTGTTGTTTCATTATATACTACTCAATATTATGATTATCCCAAAGATAACATGTCAATAGTAGCTGAATTAATATAAAAGGGTTATTGTTAATTCTTGTGTTCATTGTATGACATTAAAGTGTTGTTAATTATTTCTGTCTTTCATAATACTAGTCTAACTTTTTGTAATAGGTTTTGTTCATTATACAATGAATTATTAATAAATCCACCCTTTTTTATAGTAAGCTGTCAGGCATCCACACAGAATATTACAGTCTAGTGAAAAATTAAGCCTAATCTCGAATAATACTTTTACTCAAAAGTTTTTTATTTTGTTGGGTATATATTAAAGGAACATATTGCGTACTTAAAACATATTCTTGTGCTTCATTAAAATAAAAAGAACAAACTTAAATAAACAAAAAATACTACAAAAGAAAGATTCAGGGAATACTTAATATATCAAACACATTTAAAATAAATGTTTAACCACATGACAAACCCGCTGTGTTCTAATGTTTTTAGAACATTTAATAAATGTTATTTTTTTAAATGCTGCACAGCTTGGCGCCAAATCTATGACAGTTTTTAAGTAATAATTCTTATTTTGGGAAAATAGAGGGATGTGAGGTATCCGTTTAAACTCTCACTAATGTTCATTACGACTATTAAAGCACAAGAAGCTTGTATTTAATTATTAAGCATATTTGATTCTCTAATAGATTAAATGCCTTTGTAAATTAATCAATTACGTTTTCTATAGAATATTAGAGCATACATAATGCGCACCATGAGGAGATAATGCTGTGAGTTTTTAAAATGAAATAAGATAATTATTATTCTGTCAGCATACCACTGGAATCATGAAACAGCATGTATTTTTATCTTTTCAGATGTTATTTTACGATAAGGTACGGCCATGGGACAAGCGCATTAAGAGCTGTTTTAACGTTAAGTGTTTTGAGGGTTTGATATGTGAGGAAAGATTTAGAAGTGTTTGGTCGTATCTGTTTAAACTCTCACTAATATTCATTATAACTACAAAAAACACAAGTAGCTTTTATATAACTATTAAGCATATTTGATTGCTCTAATAGATTAAATGCTTTTGTAAATTAATCGATTACGTTTTTTAGAATATTTAAGCATGAATAATGTGCACCATGAGGAGATAATGATGAGAGTTTAAATGAAATGAGATAATATTTATTTTATCAACATATGACTGGAGTCATAAGATCAGCCATAAAGTTTATATTAAGCATTCAGTATCAAACTTTTACCAATTTATTAACACTATTTATCATACGTATGTTGTATTGGAATATTATGCCTATATATTTATTTTTGAAAATTTACTTTCACGGTTGTAATAATGCAGTACATTTTTAATAATTATCATTCTATAAATTATTAATATTTAATAAATCTTCGATGCTTCGAAACTTTTGAAACGTTTAGAAATTATATTGCTACTTTTATTACTGCCATGTGTATAACAATAAATGTACAAAATTATTTTCCAATTATTGAATTGATTATTAATTAATGAAATTTGAAATATGAATTTTATGAGTGTGATTATATAATGATAGTTTATTGAAATCATTTGTTTGTTTTTCAACATAAATAGATACAAAATTGCCAACAAATTAAACATTGACTAATTTACTAAGTAACTCATAATTTTAAAGGTATACTCCAATGTTGGTCTCAATTAAAGATTTAAATATTAGCATTTGAAAAGGTGGATCTTTTCATTATATTTATTTAATGAAGATAATTTTTTTAAAATTTTATCACAAAATTTTAATTGTAAATTTAAAACTATGTGTTTTTATGATGCATATTTTGCTCAATATGGACAAATATAATGCTTCAAAATTGAAACTTTTATCAGTCTAAAACAACGACCATTGACTAAAACAGAATAAAACTAGCCCGTGCAACTGATGTAATGATTGGCCGATACTTCGAGAGGATCAATGACATACGGCACTACCAAAGGCAAGTTACGGCTGGCGAAAGTTTTCGTCTCTAAGGCATGTTTTGTATACAATCTCCCACCTTACCAGTTTGGTTTAGAGGAATCCAACGGAGAAATCTGTGTCGGGATTTCTAATGAATTCATTTTCAAAATTAAATAAATTTTAAAACTGGACATGTATGTAAGTTTTTCGTATTTACTTATCTCTTGTTACCATAACAACCTTTAACATTTCTATTTCCCAAAATATATTATTATTTTATGTGTATTATGCATCAACAAGTATTTTTTATTCAGTGTCAACATTATGATGTTTTAAAGTGTTACTGATAATGTTCGTTACATTCAGAAATCCGTATAAATTCGACTAGAAAATCTTTAAGAAAGTGGTAGTAGTGTTTTAATATTATTTATATTTAGTAGGAAAGTGTGCAGCATAACACAAAAAACATTGGTTGATACAGGAACGAAATTTGTACGTTCAAATGGCACAAAAACATACAATTATATACATTTTAAAGTAATATTAAATATTAAAACTAAAACTAAAAAAGCAATGACGAAAAGTAAAATAACATAAATGTAACGGTATACAATATTATTTAACATGGGGAGTGCGTGAAATAATTTGAAAATAGGATTAGATATACAATCATAGGAATTCAAAACACCGTAACAAATGTTAGAACTTCCTGGAGACCCTGTAGTTTAAACAGTATTAATATGTTGGTAACAAAAAAGCCTGAGTTCCATTTTTTTAATTTAAATATAGTAAATATACACGGCTTACAGAATAACAGATAATAAAATTAAACAAATGACATTTAAAAATATTGCGATTTACTCATTTATCTAAAAATGACCCTTCTATATTCGCGAAAAATCTAATTGAAATTCTGCGTTATTGAAGCTATTTTGCTGCTAATACGATAATATTTCATTTTTATTACTAGTTTCACCATGGAAACGGGTAAGTCTATGCAATTTTGTATAATAATGGGAGCGTGCAACAATCTTCAGCTGTATCCAAATGATATGCAACTGTTGTAGCATAATGTAAGAATGAGCTGCAGACTTCTTATTCGGAATAGGTCTGTATAGCTTACAGACCGATAAAGTGCCTAATGTCATTACGTATCTTTTCTTTCTGTCTATCTATGCCCAATGGTGTATATCCTGACATGCATTTGTTGAAATTGACTCAGTTATAGTTTTTTCTGAAGTATGACTTTTTGTGGTCATTTTATGATATTATATTATAGCACAGTACGAGAGACAAAGGTGCTTTTATATTAAATAAACATTTTTTTAGCTAAGCGTATGTGCTTCAAATAATTGAATAAAAAGAAAAGTGCAATTGTGAGATTAATCTTTAAGTCGTTCAAACTTTGTTCAATAAAAATATTATCAAAATATCTTGAAATTATATTTAGCATTATTGATTAACTGTTTTGTTTATATTTTGTTTTTGGAATATTTTGACTGTTAACCAATGCAATGGGGCGATATTAAAAGTGAATTAATAGAAAAAATTGAGTGTCCAAGAAACTTTGTATGAACATGTTCAAAAATAAAAATATATCGGGTGTTTCTTTGGTGAATGCAACAGTCGAATATCGAATGGAATAGTAAGAATACATTTTTATTTTCTTATGTCTATAATTGTGTCAGTTTTCATAAATAATTTGTATTTTCGAGTAAAAATTGAAATTCATAATTAAAAATGATTATATTACATATATTTCAAACAAATAATATCTAAATATATACGAGCATAAGGAAATTATTTTGAAAATTGCTTTTCTTGTAACTAGTTTCGGAATTCAAAAACTTTAATCCGTTCTTTTATTTAATTTTAATGTATTAATTTATTTAGATGCAAAGCACTGTTAAAGTAGTTGTTCATTTATTTTTGGAAATGGATGCTCTCTCCATATATGAAACTTTTGTGGCCTGATTTTATTACAAAGACAGCTGTCGAGTGGTCGCTTTCTCCTGTGAGGATAACAGACGATCGATTAATATATACTGATGTGCTATATCAGCATATATATGTATAGCACAGTGTAGCGACCGATAGACTCAGTCAATGGTGCCCTTTCCAAATCAAATTGTATTTTATCGGTTGACAGACAATGGAATACAGAGTATAAAAGTTGTATCGCAAATTAAATGAATCTTTAAATAGGTAAATAGGTAAATGTAAATTATATAAATACTCCTAGATTTTCACACTTATGTATAATATATTTATGAAAATTTGTAAATGAATAAAGTAGAGCTTATTTGTAAATGTTTTGTTAATCTTGGATATAGTAAAAAAAAACATTTTGAGTCTATGATAATATATGTCTTAACATCGCATGACTTGCGTCCTGTTATAATTCCATAGGCTGGCAACTGTAATAGTATATCAGTATTTATCATTACAAAGGGCATCCAAAATGTTCAAATAAATTAATTGTCAAACTTTGATTTAAAAATTAATAATTTATTCCTTATAGCCATTATAATATGAAAGTATAAATTGTTTATTTCTGAATTAAATGCTATTGAATAGAAATATTAATTCTTTTGATATGAGTAATTGTTTTAATTTATTTGTAGAGCTGCACTACACAGAATTTAAATGGGAAAACATAAACCGCAGCAGGCAATGAACGAAATGTCTCATCAGGTCACACAACCAAAATATGTCAGCTATAGCGTCATGAATGTCGACAGCGGGTATGTTCTTGCCACAGAATTACAGGATAAAGAAAAACATCACACAAAAGTGGAGGTGTAATGTTTTATGAGTGATGTAGCACGCATAGTAACATAGATCTAAACGTTTTTTAAATTGTCTACACTTTCTTATTATTAATACACAAAACTTGTATTTTAATATTTTTACTATATTTTTTGTATAATATGTGATACATCTTGATCGATTCATAGATATGCTTTATACAATGTATGTATTAGTTTTGTATAATTGTACAAAAGTTGGGTAAGATTTTCCTATAACAAATTGCAGTGATATAAGCTTTTTTCAAGATGTGAATTTTATTTAATAAGAGGATATTCTACTATTTGATCATTCTAATGTACGCAACTATATTATATAAGTTGTTATTCTAGGCTTCTTAAAAAAATAAAGGTACTATAAATTACTTCCTGTATACATACAACCAAAATTGAACAAGACAAATATGAACAGGATCACTGTTACTCAATAATATATCAACATACACGTTATTTTTAATGCGTAAGCATCCCGAAATAGAGGATAGATAACATTAATATTATGAGCGCCATTATTGAGATAAGAGCAGTAATATGCGCATGAATATGTGAAGTAAGCGGTCTCCCTTAAACTGTGTATATACTTTCGAATCTACAGGTCCGTATATAGAGGCTTCATAAAAACTGTTTCTATTGTTGTATGTTGCAAAGGTGTGTCCCTACAGAAATTGAGATGGCCTTCTTAGATATTATTCACGATAAAACATATCGTACTCACTGAAGTAAATTACAATATGATCAATATACAAGATGATGAGGAAAATTGCAAAAAATTATTCATTTACGTTACTGTTAATATTCCTAGTAATAAATATAAAAAATGTGTATAAAATGTAAATGTTGATGCGCATTTTTAGCCTAAATTTTTAAAATAGCAGTTTTTAGAAAATTCAATTTTTTAAACTTACTAAGACCTTAAAACAAGAAATGTTCATTATTTTGTGAATAACTAATACAGATAAGTATTCTGGACCTCATGGTAGTATTCCTCTACTACAATTCATAGTTACATCGTATCTTATTTCCCTGGTGCTATCTATAAATCAGACTATTAAATTCGCTACTCGTATTAATATAGTTTTATTAGTATCTCATTAAAATTATTTCATATAAACATCTTACTTAAGTTACGATTAGTCATAATTATTCTCATTTGGACTGATATGTGTGAGTGATACATGCGAACAGTTACTGCCCTACATTCATGCTTCCGACTTTAAGCTTCGTTTATAAATGACGAAATCTAAATAAGGTTTATAAAACACACCATTACAATCATATATGTATACAAGTACCAATCTATTATGAAGAAAGATATATTTACCGTTAGTAAATTTCAATTAATAGTAAAAAGTTTAAAAATAATAATAAATCGACACACATATACAAAGACAATAGATCAATTGAAAATAATGCATTATGCCACAGCAGTAGTATGGGAAGGAGGAGCGCGGGAACAAAGGACCCCCCCCCCTCCACCGA
>JAYRBW010119567.1:0-17208 GCA_036023295.1 Invenusta paracnida
ACTAACCAGCACTCGACAATTCCTCCATAGCATCGGGAAAACCGACAGCCAGTACTGTGAATGCGACCCTAACACGGTAGAATTGACGGAACACCTACTATTCCCTACTACACGATCAAATCTGCCACAAGACCTTTGGAAACCCACCCTACAATGTCAACATCATCGCCACTAACCCCACGCAAATTGTTGAATTCCTAGTGATGGTCGGCCGCGCCCCCAGACCGGCACGGGATTGACTCCCGCCAGAACTAAGACAGAGAGAGATACACCCAACAATACTTTGGACGTCAGTGCGGAAAAAACTAACTTCAGTTTGAATAAATCTACCATACAAAAGATGTCACACGATTAACGCCCTCAAATCGAAACTATCTAACTTATACGATCAAGTGGAAATAAATAAGTCTACTGATTCATCTCACAAAATGTACAGTTCATCCCTTTGCACGCACGAAAAGAAACCATTGCTAGGGGTGTATATTCTATTTAAATGTTCATGTGAGGAGACCGTTGGAAGCGATACTTACACCCTGCATTAATGAGCACATTGCTTCTTCTTCAATGGGAAAACACGTCATGGCAACAGGTCATACTTTCAGCAAAAATGACTAACTTTTGATGTTCATATAACTTTTTTATCTTGAAAATATTAATTAAATGAATAATAATAATAATAATAATAATAGCCTTTAAATATAAAGACATTCATATTTTGCCTGTATAATATTATTATAAATGATATACGCATATTATAGCCTTTAAAATGTAAATTCTCCGAATTACAAATTCTCAATATTTTTTAGTTTGTAAGAAGTGTGTTATTCAATACAATTTCCTTATGTCTACATCGTTAAAGGTCTCTTAACCTACGTTTTGGTAGTCCCTGTGTAATAATTTAAATTTCGAATAAATTGCGAAGTTATTATCCAAAATGTCAATCAATAAGTTTTCACAAAATAATTTATTTTAAAATTTCATTTTGATCTAAAAATAATTATTACAAAATGTTTGTTATCATTAACGTACATTTTGTGCAGTATTAATATTCCCTTGCAAGATAATTTAATAACCATTGAATATAAACTCAGTAATTAAATGTTATAGAATTATTGCAGTCATAATAATTTACCATATTATTTCTAAAAATGAACTAATTATTCAGTATGTAAACAGCATATTACTCATAAGTTAGTTGTAATATATTTGGTATATATTATATTTATTGTATTTGTAATTAAATATTGAAAAGTATATACATTTTCATCGTATAATTACATATGACAACTCTGATGCAATATATGCATAAGATAGATTATTAATGAATTAGATATATAGAGGTATTATAGGAATAGTATAATTAAAAGAATGCCTTATTTCTGTTTCATTTACATTAAATATTTGTATTAATTTATTAAAATTATGAAAAGTAATGGTAATAAATATTTGAAAGGTTTTAAAACACTGATCACATCAGTGCAAACAAAATTATAAAAAAGAATATCTGATTTGAAAAGTCAAATTTTCGAGCCAGAAGCTTAACGTTAGAAAAATATTAAATTAAATTAATTTTAAAATATGCCTATAACCATACAAATAATAAAATCACAGATTTTCTATAATCAAATTTAACTTCTTTAAAATCTACAAAGTTCTTATTTTTATCTAACTTTTGTTTATAAAAGGTAAATTTTATCTTTTAAAATTAACGAAACTTTTTAACTACTAGTACATTTACATTTGCTATGAAGTTAATTATAATATGTTATGTTAATGAATAAAGTCGTACGAGATAAGAAGAAGAGTAAGTAATGCGTTGAGTATATAGAATGTAATCGTTTATCACTATATGTAGTAGCATTTATATGATCATTTATGCAGAAAAATGTTCTATACAATTTCGGTATTTAATATCAAATTAATTCTAGATTTATTTATAATTGTTTCTGCGGTATTCATTAATTTTCTGACTAATTTAATATTGAATTTTTAAGTTAAACTTTGGAAACATATTAATTTGAGCATCTGTATTTTACAAGTTTAAAAAGCTGTTTTCATTTATAAATTATAACCATTCATATTTGTGAAATATCCTCATTCCATTTAATATATTACAAACATTATTTGAGATATATGGGGAAAATGATAATCAAAACAATTAACTTGCCATAATACGAAGAAAATTGCTTTCATTTTTTATTTCAAATTTAGTTATTAGCAACAACAAAAAACGTTTAGCAAAATATTGTATTTTAAATAAGAATTTTAAATCTAAATCATTTATTTTAGAAAATTCGCTGTACCGAATTAAAAAATATTCAGTGTATATATTTCAAATTGACATACTTAAGTGTAAAATAACTTCATTATTCGACTTTCGTTTTTTAGAAAAATTAAAAAGAATTACTTTGAACAGTTTCATCCCGAAAAGCATTTATGATATTTGCAAGATACTTAATTTCATTTTACGATATTAAATACATATTAATTGTTTAATATATATTACTGTATTTGGCGATATGAGATTCAACATTTTGAAAAGTGTTTGACCACCGTGACTAGAGTTTTCATCATTTTTTTCTTAATGAAAAATGTGTATATATATAGTCATATAATGCAATGATGAAAGTCTATGATGTGTTTGTTATATGTATATTGTTATTAATATTAATGTGTATTTAATAAATGTGAGGTATTTGAGTGGCGGGATTTGGATAAAGAGTGAATATTTATGTGCGCAATGTGTGGCATATTAAAGGCGCTCCTCTAATTCAAAGAGAATGATATAATGCTATACTTTGTTATCACCAGATTTACACATTTATCACGAACTTTTAACGAATATGTTTATGATAAAAGTTTCATATATCTCGGAATAACTTATCAGCTTAAATAATATTCTTTGTGTCGTGAAAATGCAAAAATTTCACGATAATCATGAAATATAGGTGAAATCTAGTATTATTCAAATTTAAAATGTTGGTCCACCACAAGCACTATTCACAGCTAGAAGCACACACATCAAGAATTGGCCGCCTTTCGCACAGTTCGACGAAGTTGAAAAGCCGTCTCTCTCACACGCCCGACAGCCACAACCAAGTTTTGCGTTGCCCCTAGAGAAGGAAAGTCGGCAGCCGCCCGCTTTGTTGCTACGACAACCTGTTTAAGATACTCGCACATCCCATTTGCTGATGCCTCCACCGAGGTTTTCTGTGCGTTGGCGGCCGGCGAAAGAGCCGTACAGAGAGAATTGGCAATGTGCACCATCTGAGTTGCTGTTTTGAGAAGGAATTTAGAGTGCGCGACAAAGACGTTGGGTGGCTGACTCTGTGCGAGGCATTTGAGCAGCTCTTCCATTGTAGAACCGAGGATATTGCCGTGTGACTCAAGTTGGGCCGAGTATAGCTTGAAATGTTGTTCGTCGGGATCACTTAGATTAGTAGAGTAAGACTGTGAGTACGTGGCGGCTACAGAGAGAGGGGTGGGTGTGATGGCGCCAGAGCAAGCCGAATCGGGTCTGGATGTCCCGTAGCCTTCGAGTTGCTGGAGACGTGACATTTGTTGACTGAAGGGCAGAGGTTGAGAGTGATGTTGCCCTCGAGAAGGCGATCTAGAGTTTTCGCGATTCCCATTTCGCAGAATTGGGGTGGGCGAGGAGGCAGAAGACGAGGAGACAACGGATATAGGAGTTGAACGGCCAGACCAGGAGGGCGGCTCTTGTTGTGGAGAATCTGTACGCGAATTGGTGCTTGTTACAACATATGCAGTCGAGGGCCGGTTGGGGAAAAGGAGTGTTGAATTGGCCCATATTGCGGTACTTAGTGAGCGGATCTCTATACTGATACTCCGTGTGGTGTGCACCAACTGGTTGAGATAGTCTGTATTGTTCGTTTGACTCAATCGGTACATTTGCCCAGGATTCCAGTGCAACCTATCCAACTTTTCCACATGTGAACAAAGGATGTGAAAGTGATCTTGAAATGGACTTAAATGCTTCCAGATTTTTTTGGCCAGAGCCTGATCAATGCACTCATTTGCGTTGGCCAGAACGCCCTGACAAAATTTTCCAAACTCATTGAGGTGGGCAATCAACGTGTGACTGGTAGACTTTAGTAGTGGTGCAGACTCCATCAACGATTCTTCAGTTTTCCACCGACTATGCATACAGCGGAAAAGCTTATTGCACGTGGATGTGACACTTCGTTGTATGGATTCAAATGTATCAAGAGCAACCTCTTTGCTCAGCAAAATGGCTTGACTCCCTTGACTTCTGTGCTGTTGCGTATGCTGTAAGTCACGCGAGTCTGTAGACGATGACTCGGAACTACTCATTGACAGGCGTTGCAGGTTATTTAAAGGTCTTCCGCCGTCAATACCACCAACGGATTTAACACGAATAGTTGGGCCTGTATCTGACCTTAAGGAAGTCTCGCCACTTTGAATAGAGAAGGACTGCTCTTGTTGAAGTAACTGCTGCTTGTTTCGTAAATTAGGGAAATCATACTGTGCCATCCCCGCATAGTCACCAGTTTGCGAGGAGTATGACTCAGTGTAGGAAACATGGCTGCCACTATCACTACCAACTTCGTTATTGCTTGTCATGTAGGCCACCTGATGGATATTTCCAGCATTAGAGAATCTAGTTTGAGGGTTCTGTTTTGTCGCCGGCGAGACTCCATCATACTGCGACATCTCCATATTGTTGCCACTTCCCTGGTAGTTGCAGTAGTCGCCGTAAGCTAAACTGGTTCCAACTGCGGGATCATTTGACAAAGAATTTCCTCCTCCGGGATCTATATGATCCTTAAATCTGACACTCAACTTCCGAATCGGGTTGTTACCTCCGTTGGTTGTGGTACGAAGGGTGCCCCCCTTTGTTGAAGAGGAAATTGATGACGCTGTAAAGTCGTCTACTATTGAATCGTTTTTATTGTTGTTGACTGACGCTGACGATGACGATGACGCTGATTGAATCGAAGCTCCACTTGACCGCTGAGTAGAAGTTGAACCATTTCCAGGAAAGTTGTAATCAGAGATGTCTGCAGAGGTTCGGGCTAGTGCCATAGATTCAGCAGCCTCTGTCTCGCTCTCGTAGGTGGGGAAGTTCTCATAGAAGGACCTTCGAGTTGCCAGAGTCTTGCTCGCTTTGTTTAACGGAGTACCCCCTGCAAGATCGATCAGATGAAGCTGAAGTTGATCCCCGTGGCAACCTGGCCCTTCTATAGGAATGTCGTAAGTGGGCTCATCTGAAAGAGTTTCGAATTCTCCACCACCGCCTTCTGATGACTAGCAATACAATGGGAAGTGTGGGAAGGGAAGAAAAAAAGGGTTAATAATAATTAAAAGAAGAATTGTTTATTTAATAAAATAAGAATCAGTAAAGCATTATGGCAAGCAAGAGTTACATTTAAATAGAAGTATTTGTAATTAATACAAACGAGGAAAGGGATAGTACATAACTACAATATAGTAGTGAGAAGCTCTACTGGGTTGGTTTGAAATAAATTACTTAAAGTATGACAACAAATATTTATGAACAGTAATAATTTGACAGGTTATAGCATTTTATGAAAAAACACATGCATGATTTGTAACGTTTAATAAATGTTAAATATTTGGATTTTAAGAACAACGTTAATAGTATTTTTTTATCAGGTGCAGAAATATTTTCTATATATAAGATTCTCTCATAAATGTCATTAAATTTTTTTTAAACACAAAGTTCTGCATAAGTTTGTGCTTTAAAAAAGATAAATCGTATTAAAAACACGCTAGTTTTATTTAAATCTATCAATACGAGTATAACTGATAGCTAAATTGGTATGCAGGAATCTGTTTCTATCTTCTGCTGTTCTGCTTGAGTTGTGCATAAATTCAAAGACCACAATGATCTTCTTTGTTCAATTTGATCCTTAGTCTTTTACTACTCTCTTTTCCGACGTTTGCTTCCATGATTCTTTTCTCAAGACCATCGTGGCGTTTGATAGGCCCAAAGGTGCATATAGATAAGTTTTTGCTTCTTGATAAACCATAGCAGCCAGTTCTTCTCCACATGCAGCTATTTATGAATACTTTCGTTTTGTGTGATGTTGTGTCAATGACCCCCTAAAGATTCTCCTGAGTAGGGGTTCTCAAAAGCATTTGCTTTTTGTCTACCTTCCTTAAAACCTGAGTTTCGCAAAAATATGTAGCTACTAGGAATATGCATGCACTAAACTTTTGCAACTTATAGTATTTCACCTTGTCCATGCTACATACTTTTCATTTTAGCTAATAGTCAGTCCTATCGCAAGACTGACGGCTTTCTTTGCTACTGCTGCATTCTTTCTCAATACGAGAGCATATATAGGTGAAATTCTCAACCTCTTCGAAAAGGTATCCTCTATTGCTTATCCCGACCACATATCATTTGGTTCCGTTCCAGTGATTTTCATTAGTTTTGTTTTCTAGGCCTTCATTTTCTGACCATTTTCTAAGCTTCATTCATCCATAATATAATCTGTACAAGATGCTTACAGCACCTGCTTCGACTTGGGTAATAGGATTGCATCATCTGCGTAACTTAAGTTTGTCAGAGGCATTCCTGTAACCATAAATGGGTCAAAATCTTCTCCATGATACCGTCTGCCACTTCCTTCATGATATTTTCAGTGTAGATGTGGTGAGGAGATAATACAGCCCTGTCTTACTCCTTTCTGTATGTTAAATCATTCTGTTGTACCACATTCTAATCTGACCGCAGACTTCTAATTGCTGATCGCTATTGATCGCCTTAATAAACTGTTTCACGTAAGGTGGGCAACCAATGTTGAGCATGGACATCAACAGTTTTTTGTATTTGATGTTACCAAAAACTTTGGAATAGTCAACAAAAAATAAAACAATTCTTGTTTCATTTTTTGACACTTTCGTATGAGACTATGAAGGTTGAAAATGGGATATTGTGTTCTTCATTCTTCTTGTATACAGCTTAGTTTATGTTTCTTTTCTTTTCTTTTCAGCTTGTAGACTATTCTGTATAGAATTATTTTTAGTATCACTTTACTGGTGTGGCATATCAGTGATATTGTCCTATAGTTTTCACACTATTTCAGATCCACTTACTTTGCTAAAATGACAAAAACAGCTCTGCACCAATCCAGGGACACTCCAGTTCTCCAGATGTTCACAAAAAGTTTGTGCATCAAGTCTAAAGACGCTTTATTTTCACTCAGAAGTTCACTCAAGTAACTTACCCTGTTTGAGAGTTTTCATAACATTTTCCACTTCTATCTGAGTGAATCACTGTCTTCTTTCATGTCACGCTTTCTCATGCATTATTAATATTAGTCCATGAATGTTTATGCTCTAGCTAACTCTTTAATTATACTTTAAATAAAAACCATCGCAATTTGATTGTGTATATTATATATTGTATTGATATTTTAATATATATATTTCAAATTAAGTATATGGAATATAGTCAATATATACATATATTAATATTATTTAATATAAAATTAAATATTTTAAATATTAAAATAAAATAAAATAAAATGGACATTTAAATATTATTTAATTAGATACGTAAATTATAATTAGATAGCATTAAAGTTTCAAAACCTCTCTTAATTAGATCATATCAAACAGTTAATTAATAATGAATATTTAAATGCTAATCCATAAAAGTTTGAAAATTAATGTAAATTATATTATTAGAAAGTTAGTAGTGGACTTTGGGTCTATTATGGAGTGGATCTCCGAAAATTTGAGTCTATTTGCAGACTTTGGCTTTCGCACTATACACTATACCTACAGCCGTAAAGAAAGGGTTAATGAACATACCGCTAAACGAGAATCATATTTTTATTAAAGTATTAAATATTTACACGAAATATGTTAATTTAGCAAATAGTATGTCATAATACATAAAAACTAATATTATTGATTACCAAATTTAACTGTGTGCTGAACTTTATTATTAATATAAGCGTTATTAAATTCGATGATTAAATATTATTAATAATCTACAATTGTGATTTGTATATTCACAACTCTTATTTAATAGACGATAATGCATTTAGATAAAATTGAAACCATGAGAATGTATTTTTATTTTGGAATAAATGTTTATAGTTTATTATTTTTAAAACAATAAATGTAAAACAGTTTTTGTCTAAAAGGATTTTATAATGAAATTATATTTCAACTTTAATGAAGCCTGAAATAATTATTAACTAAAAAACTCCAATGGTTTTATCCAGGGTAGTCATTTATAGCAAATTTTGTTGAAGATTTACACCTTATTGTCGTATTTTTTGTATATTATAGATATACAATAGATATTGAATAATATAATAATAATTATTATTAGGTATATATAATATATTATTATTCAATGTCTATGATATATATATATATAACAAGCATTACTGTTCATAAATATTTTGATTAAGAAAAAATTAACTATGGTTTCAGTAAACTTCAGTAATAGTGTATATATTTACTAAATCTAATACAAATATGATCCAACAATGGCAAAACCAACCAAATATCATGAGACAGTGACACTTATACTTTTAGCATTATTTAGCATTAAATTGTGCATTTTTTAAATCTTATTCACATATTTCATTACCAAATTGAATCTTGGCATATTATCGTCCTTATACATTCTATATTAAACGAAATTTACAGATAATATATATGAACGATTACATTTGACACAATTTTGGGTGGAATATTGTTAATACAATTATACTGTTTCACTTAAGTTTCGGGAATAAACAGATTGAATAAAATAGTTTAGGCACCTAGTCAGAGAGTTTAAATAATATTAGTTTACAGCTCTATTTTATGTACCACATAGTATTATTTTTGCGGACGGATAATATGTTATCAAAAACATGACAGTTATGATTAATTGAAGTTTGAAAAAAGTATTGATTTGTAACGAGAAAACCGTATTGTTATTCTTTCAAAATTAATAATAACTATAATTCCCGATTAAACAAACATATTTAAAATTATAATTATTAATAGAAATGAGGGTTGAAAATAATTGTATTATTTATAAAATTATATAATAATTATGAAAAGATTATAAAATCAAAAGGGAATATTTAGTATATACATATATTTCTGTAAGCTTGTTTTATAAAACTAAAAAACACGTCAAGAAAATATTTATAGATGGCAGATTTGACATTTTTAATTATACATGTATTATCCGCTGATATGGGGAATGTTGCTATCTAATCAAATAATTAATGTTAAATCGACACATATTACAACCGAGGTATTATATATTAAGCAAGTAATTTGGGTATCCCAATCGAAAAACATTAATGCTTCAGTATAGGTAAGTATATACTTGAAAAGCTATAGCAAGCTAGAATCTATATGGCGCCCTTATACTACACTACACTTCTTTAAACAAGTTTAAGATAGCTTTTGTTGATTTAGATAGCACCTCTATAATTATATGCTTCAGATGATCTAAGTTCACCCGAGCTCTTCCTAAATACATTCAGAAATAACCCTAAATAACTTTTATTTTGATCAACATTCTATACACAAGTACTTCCATATAAAAAATAAACATATAAACGCTTAACTACCTTTCTTATATTATAGTTATCAGCGTGTTAAAAGAAAATACCTCGTGAGGAGAGATCGAACACGTTTTTATACAGCAATAAACACACACTGATTTACTCTCAGTTCACAAGTCAACACATGCGTAAATATTAAATAAAGAAGTGGAGAAACCACAAGTATTTTCTGCTATAGTAGTAGACTATTAATAAGTCGGCACAGGTTTGAGTTTTTTATTTTCTGATATAAAACGTTGATGACATTTTCCGTCCAGGTCAGGATTAATGTGTAAAGATGTGTCAACATAGGGATCATTTCGTTTGCACTCCGATTAAGCTGTAACTTCTAGCACACCAAGATAAACATGTTTGCCTTGCAGATGTACTGTTGCAGGTACCTACTAGAGTAGTAAAAAATTCTATCCAACAGCAAATCGTATATTCTGGGTACTACAACTATGAACCGAGATGTCTCTATTTTATTCTAAAGGTAAAAACTGCATGAAATTGTCAAAAGAGATGTCAGTTTAATATCAGAAATGAAGTGGTTCATTGACAAAATGGCTAAGATAGGTTGCATATATACCTAGGCGATCATCACATATGAGCATATGTAAATAAGATGATATGAAAAGTCAAAGTTTACAAGAAATTTACGCATGTACTCTCTTAGTATAAGCAGTGTGTATTTTTGCCAACTACTCTGTTTTATGCATAATATATTTATACGTATATTTCACTAAAAAATAGGGATTTTCGTATCTGTTGATCTGTTTATATGAAAACACAAATGGTTCTGATTTTGGAAGTAAATCCGCGAAAATCCTCTCACAAAATTACTGTCCATCTTGCATCTTTCCATACAAGTCAAGACGCACAGAAAGTACAGAATACACACATTGAATATGTATGCACACACCTATTCGTGTATGGATTTATAGTTACATTAGCTATAGTTGTACATGTTCACAACGGTTAAGTATAAGTTAACTGACTATACGTGCTCTTGTTGAATGAATCTTTCATAAACATGTTTGTATACTTAAGAAAAAGGCTCATTGCATATGTTAATATGCTTAGTACGTTTAGCAAGATATGGCTTCTTCGACCTAAATTTTGACATTTTATAAATATAGATGTATGTAAGTGTAGATGTAAAATCATACCCTTGGGCACTCAATCATGTTATAATATCATAAGTGACATTTAGACTTGATATTAAATTACACAGTTACATTCCGCGTTTGTGGAATTTCATAATTGTTTATTTTGTTGTCCAATTAATTGATTATGATCTTGGAGGTTCATTATGTGCTAGCCATTTTTGCTATTTTATCCTTTGCTCTTCTGTATTTGTCCTTTTTTGGCAAAATAAAAAATCGTATTAATCACTCAATTATATATTTTTTTTAATATTCTGACACCTTAGAAGCATTCAGGTAGGTATATCATGAATAGGTATGTTATACTGTTTAAAAATGTATTTATTATTTAAAATTAAAAACAATATTTGTATTAGTTGTATTGATATATAATACGAGATGATGTACTCGTACACACCAACACCAACACACACGCACACACATATATATATCTACTAAACTGTTTATTTAATATCTTAATAATTTCCATTCATGTTCGATACATTTTGATTCAATTTAATTTAAATTATTTTAATAACTTAAATTAGAAACTAATTAGATACCTGCATTGTTGTCATTTTGATTATGTTTAAGGTGATGAACGTACCTACTAATAATATGTTTAATATAATTAGTTATATAATTTAAATTGTATATAATTCATTCGATTTTATTTTATTTCATTTTATTTTAGTAAATTTTAAATTATTAATACAAAATTTAACGTCAAAGTATAACATAAAAATGTTAAAAACAGTTTGATCAAATGCGGCAATATGTAATTCAACTTGTGTCAAATGATAGCAATATATAACATGTTTTTACTTTATATAGTTTGTGGGCCAGGAGCAAAAAAATGGTTGCTGCTACCAAAAAAGGGAGGAAGAGTTTGATACATCGTTAGAAAGCTATGATTGTCTATAGATTCCAAAACATATGATTGACATCACTATTTGGTAGCTGGAAGAAAATGATTGTATTTTCTAAATTTCCATATTAAAGAATATGAAGATTTGCTGTGTTTTTCGCTGGTTTTGACATATCTTTCATGAAAATGCATATTTTAAAGAAAAAATATGTATTAACTATAATTTATAATAAAATGTTGCATATTATTTTGTTCAGCTAAATGTTTTCTACATATTACAAGCAAAGTTAGATTTATGAATCATGATAATCACTTTTCAGCTACACATGAATAGCAGTTCCCAAGCCTATAATATTAGGCTTATTTAGCTATAAAAATTGTTTAGGAGCTATCTTAAACTATTTCTGGATACTAAAAGTTTAGTCAATGCATTTTAAAATGATTGTATTAATATGAAGAAAATCATTTAGAAAAATATAATGATATGCAACATTTTATTATTTATATAATAAATATAATAAATTAATTTAAATAATAATTTATATAATAATAATTTATTTTATAATTAAAAAATAAATATGTAGAAGTAATGTATACAAATAATTGTCCAAACATTATTTTTCTTAAAAATATGCATTTGTATGAAAATTTGGTCAAAAATACAAGAAATGTTTCTATTTTTAATATGGGAAATCAAAAAAATTAAAAAAGTTGTTCCAGCTATACCAAATGGTGATATATATCATATTTTAGAATCTAGACACCAATAGCTTTCTAACGATATATAATACCTTTTGTATCTTTTTTGGGTACCAAAAATGTTCTGGCCCGATGCACAGATATAAATTATGCACTCCATAAAATATAAGAAATCTATCTTTTTATTAGGCCTTCAGTCATATAAGGTTATCTTTCTGAAACATGATTTCTTTATTAGTAAATAATGTATTTTTTTTCTTTAAATTTTGAATATGCATTTTCTTTCTTATTTTAGTATAAAAAATTACTTTCCATTTGTTTAATTGTTATAAACTTCTGGCCATAAAATACTAAAATAAAACTGCTTTAATTTTATTTAATTTTATTAGGATTCATTTGGGACACTTATGATTTGGGTACTCTGATAGTTACTGCGTAATATTTATTTTTACTGAATAAAGCCAAACCAGTTTAAGGTTATGTGTAGATAACAGCGCATTAGTAGGTAAAAAATTTTAATTTAGTCACAAGTTATATTTTTCTTTAAACGTTATACATACAACGCAGTATATCTACGTTATAGATGATATTATATTTCGACTAAACCTAACCTACATATATTTTGACACAATTTTAAGACTGATTTTACTGTTACTGTTTGTATAATACCGTTATTTGTATGGATTGATGATTAACGGTATAAAACTAATTAATTAGTAATTAATTTACTAAAACACTATAAACAATTTGTCAGGTGTCTCATACATATTTTGTATCATAACATATTGTAACTGTTTGTAGTGACTATATAACCTGGTATTTATGGCAAGAACACATTTTCTCTTTCTACATAATATTCATATCTTTATATTTGAAGTGTGCATATACTTAACTACGTATTTCCCTGTTAGTATAAAATGGAATTCTTTCCGAAATTTAAGCGCAACGTACTATACAGTTTGAGGATTCATACTATAATGTAGTAATTATTATACCGTGAGAATCGGAACATTATATAGTACTTATCATTTTCGGTTATTAATAAATACGTGTGAAGGATACGTCATCAACTAAGAATTGTTAGCATACATTGTTTCAGATCCCAGGTTTCGATATATTCCATGATGATTTGAAATGGAAAAATTGGATACGTACATTGACTGTGCACTACTCAAAATTATTGAAACAATTATAATGTAAACAAGTATTTTTTAATCAGTTAATGTTTTACTACATATAACAAAGATATGTACAATTCACTTATAATAATCAATAACAGAATAATTTAGCTTTATATTCAACAAGTTGTTTTCTTAATTATATACATATGACTTCATCTAATTATATCAGATAAATTGATGACAATCATTATCAACTATTTCCAACGCGTATCTGTTATACACGTATATAACAAATACAAAAGCTATGTATACATTTATTAATTAATTAAATTATTAATAAAATATGAAATTGATCGATAAATTACAAACAGAAGCCGTCATGAAAAGACAGTTAATATGTCTTTTAATCTAAAATATATACTTCTATATATATTTAACACATATCAAATTATGTATATATTTTATACTTATACAAGTATGTAAACTATGTATATATATTAATATTTGTTCAATTTGAAATTTGAAATGTATACTACTTTATTTTATATTTCATACAAAGCTATATAAACCGAACATACGTAGTTCTATAAAACTTTTCTTATAAAAAATCTTTAAAACTTTAAATTATACATATTGACATTTTAATTATGTTTTAATTAATTAATTAAATTAAAAAATATTAAAGATAATTTGTCATTGTATTCTAACTGTAATGTTTCCAGTCATTATTTAAAACCAGATAATAAAATATTTTTCGTTATTTTTTAGGATTATTATTTTTTCCGGTCAATAATGTCTGAATATATAACCGCAAAATTTAATAATACACATTAAAACATATAGTAACAAAAAAAATAGATATACAAACAAACAAATACTCAAAAAATACATAGTTAAATAGATATTTGCTCAGTATTGGCCGATATGTTTTGTTCACGTGTTAATTAGTTAATTTGGTATTCCAAATGAACAATTTTGAAAGGAACCGTTGAAATTTAAAATAATTGGCCTTTCGGTTGAGTTACTCATTTTGTTGAACACTTCAAAGTAATTTGAGACGTTATCTGAAGGTGTTAGATTAATAATTTCGGCCTCCAAATTCTCATCGTTCTTTTTCATTTTTTCAGGTGTTGCTGTTGACCCAGAATCAGATTGAATTCCACTCAATAAACAGTCTGATATTTTTTGCTTTTCATTGTCTCTTCTTTTGCGCACATATCTTTAAATACTGTCTGCACTCTTATGTCCAGTGACGCTAGATATATCTTCGACATACCCCCTTCTTTTAATTGGAACACAACAGTAGATCTTACACAGTAGATTAGTCAACAAGTTTCCACAACTACAGTCTGCCATGATTAAGAAATTGTTTAAGAATGGAATAATAATTCAAATTAAAAAAAATTAAATCAATGTATAGAGATATTTATGAAAGATCTATGAAAGAATTTAAAAATTGTTTAAGAATGAAATAATATTTCAAATTAAAAAAAATTAATTAAAAAAATTAAAAAAATATTTATGAAAGATCTATGAAAGATCAATCTAGATCACAGATAGAATACAATGGAAATACATCATAGGATTTGCAGTCATAAATTACGGTCGCTAACGCAATTTAGATTTATGACTGCAAATCCTATGGTATATTAGTATATTATAACATTTTTAAAATTATTATAAAACCAAATTTGCATTCAAAATATACGAAATGGGGTAAAATCAATCAGTTATGTAAAATACTGATTTTTTATTTTTTTAAATAAGTCATTTTATGCAATTGCAACAGATAATAGTCACATCCGATATATTTTTCGCGTGTCCATTGTTAAGTAATTCCATCTCCAATATCTTGTATAGCGTTATTAAATTCAAAAAATGTCCATTGTCCCTATATGGGCATGAAAAGGTTTGGTAAATTTCGTGGAGAAGACTTATTGATTTAATGTAAACAGGTTAATATGTACATCATGGTGCTATGCTGGCGATGAAATGCAAATGATTTTTTTGTGAACACGTTCCAATTGGGCTAAAAGAGACGAGGTCGTTTTATTTCCATGGTTAATCGTAAATGAGACATCTTTATAATTAAATAGTAAAGAAACTGTAAGCAACTGAAACATATATTCAATTTATCAAATTAAATTGCAAATATAACAGACATGGACTACTATTATAATACAATAATAATTTAATTGTGAATATATCCAATTTATCAACTTTAATTAGAAAGATATCAAACTTAATAGGAATTAAGATATATAAATTAAATTGGAAAGTTATTAAATTTTAAAATTTGTCAAACAGTCAATTGTTATAAAATATAAATTATATAAAGAAATTATTGATAAATTATTTGAAATATTGCATTGTAAGCATTGTAAGTAGAAAGTAAAAGCAAAACATAGCGTTTTAAGACAGAAATTTATTAATCTAATATTTCGCCGTTGATTACTAGTCTTTCTTATGGAAGAGGCCTTGTAACTCTCAGAAATACCCCCCAAAAGCGCCCAGTCTATCTGATGCTACCATTACTCGGCAAGAGTGTTGACAAGACTGTGAGGAACATATTCGGCAGACCCGGCTTCGACGTCAGAATCACTCGAAGTCCACCAGAAACTTCTAAAAAACAAGGACAAAGCGACAGTTTTGTGCTCCATCCCTAACTTCCCTGTAGCTGAAAATAGGCTGAGCTTCACTAAAAGTTGTGTTTACGAGATAGTTTGCTCGAAATGCGGTGCTAGTTACATCGATGGCACCATAGAGTAATTATATACAGAGCATCGACTTTTATGCAGAGATTGGCAAAAAAAGAGAGAAATGATACGCGAACGATTGTAATAATTTCAAAGTATCCACACAACAGAGCACTGATTCTTCACAGAGGAATGGACTAGCCGGGACATACGAATAAGCCGGTATAGCAGCGAAACTTTCTCCCTTGACTAAAGAGATGAACGTTGATAACTGGATCATGCGGGCCGTGAACAATATTTTGAACCTGGAGGATGCAGAAGCAAAATATGTTATTTTGTCTTACATTGTTACTATTACTTATAAATATATTTGTTTAAAATTATAAAATGTAAATAATTACGCTAAATTAGAAAAAGTCGAAAGTATTTAATGTTTTACATATAATACAAATGTCTTGCACTTTCACGCTTGTATGATTGATTCATAATATTTCAAAGGTAATTAAAAACATTCTCTGTTTTTTAAATTGTTTTTTTCTATATTTTTACAAAAATTATATTTACTTACAATTAATTTCTAATAGATTTAAATCTTTCAGTTTCAGTTTCAAATTCAATTGCCTTTGGTTTTGACTTAATGTAATTTAATTGTAGGCGAACATTATATACCTGAGCAGTTCTGAACTGTACAGACAAATATTATTATTGAAATTTGTACGTTTAAAATTGGCTAATTAGAACCAGAAAGGAAACCTCATGGATGGACACAAAGTTTGTTCCAAGTCCAACTCCAAGATTGAGATATATTAATATTAAGGTAAAAAAACTCAATGTGAATTGGTTTGTTAATAGGCTATCCTATATTTTTGCACTAAAAGTTTTTTATCCAAAAAATATATTATTTATTTTATGTACAGAAAATGTCAATGAAGTATTAAAAATATGGTCACACATTTAAATTCTTATTAACTATTCTTAGTAAATTCTTAAATAACAATCCCATATTTTTTAGCATCCCAAATTATTTCTATTCAGATTTTGGTAATTTAGCATCCCAAATTATTTGTTTAAAAATTTTGGTAAATTATACAAATAATATATCAATAA
>JAYRBW010119578.1:0-39486 GCA_036023295.1 Invenusta paracnida
CGGCGTATAATTTAAAAGAAATTTCCAAATTATTTTTCAGAGTCGCCGGAAATATTTCCGAATAGACACTTTGTATAAATATTACTAAAGATGTTATTGTTCAGCAACTAAAAAAAGAGTCAGTTATATAGCCAAAGATTTAGCTCTAACTCTGCAGCCTATATTCACGGTAATACTATATCTATACTACTAATCCATGTCTCATACTCATAGTCAATGTCAATGAATCATCAACTATAAATTCATGTCACATCCTGATCCATGATATTTAGCGAAATATATAGTGTTACTAAGCTTTTTATTAAATGAAAAATGCAATTAAAAGTAAAATATTAATTGCATGTGTTTTCTTCTATATATAATTTACCTGCTTTTTATCCGTAAAATAAACAGGTAATAACGAATTCGCGCCCAATTTCTAGAATGTTAAATGAGCCACAGATAAGCAAAGCCGCTTTATATTTTATTAATAGTTTACATAAACAAGCTCAACTCATATAAAGAAAATGTAAAGAAATGTAACCTGTTTTGTTATTCATTGTCTGTTTCTTACTATAATTTTAATTATACTAAATAATTAATATTTTTCATATTAAGTTAAATTGAATTAAATAAATCGCATATTCATAATCATAGAAATGAGAGTTAGTTAGAAATGAGACGGCTATAATGACTTATCGAAATTAAGCATCCTAGCTTTGGTCATACTTAGACGGAGAAATTCAACAGCTATTTATAGACTAACGCGTTTAATATGCAAAAATGGAACGAATGTATCATGATTCCGCACAGATTTCTTAGCTAAGGAAAAATAATTTTTTAATTTTTTATATCATTCGAAAGCTAATTAAGGATTTACATTTTCCAAATATGTTAACGGAAAATCTGTAGCAAATCTACTATTAAATTTTAACTAGCTTATTGTAGTTGTTTCCTTATGGATTCACGTGATTTATCGAAGCTTTATGATTGGATGTCGGGTCTTACTCTGTCGCTGAAGTTGCATTCTATTTAAAGACTTGCTATTTCACTCCTTTTTCTATGCTCACAATGATGTATTCAAACCATCTAAATTCAAATGACTACATTAAAATTAATTCAAGATTATGTTTATATTTGATTGAAAAAATCTAAAATTCATCTGAAAAATCGTTTTTTCGACACACAAAATAAGAGTATTCAGATTTAATAATATCATAGATATCAACATGTCCTATACCTATATATGTGCATGGACTTTCTGAAAATATAAACAAATTAATGACTTATGTGTTATGCTTATAAAGTGTAGGTACCCCTTACAAACTATTAATAAGAATTATATTCATAAACATGAAATGCATTATAAAAGAAGTGAAGTGCAAACATTTGAATTAAAGCAATTGTCTATCGGGAACATTATGAATTCAGCGTAAGCTAAGGGAAATATTTTAGGTCATGGTATATGTTTCTTCAACAACAGTTGTCTTACATTTGCATACGAAAGAATTTTATTATAACCAGATGATCGCAATGCTATAGAGACTACACCATGTCCATGATATTTTCATTTACTTTAGAGTGTCGTTTTATATGTGGCGCTTTACAAAAATATACTTATAATTATTACCTATTATTATTTCTAAATATCCGGTGTATCAAACATTGCGTCCGTTGGAATTAAAGAGGTGGAATATTATGATACAGACTATATATAAATATATAAATATACAAATAGGTATATATTTCTCTTCATATGAACGTAGCTTCAATTGACTTTTTCTTATGTTCGTAAACATATTATATACATATATGTATAATTCGAGGATAACGAAATATATATACTTTTATTTAAACAAATTACGTTAGCCTCGAAATAATTAAATTTTATATCAGATAAATGTGTATATAGATATATAGATATAAAGATTTCCCTGTATTATATTAACAATATAATGGGATGTTCATTGTTATATATAATACACTCCATATGTTTAGTTGGAATTGTCACATTTGTTCCTATATTAATATACAAATATATACAAGTTTACAAAATAGATATTTTTTAATACAAATTATTTCTTACATGTATTACTTGCATTTTTAATCAAGTCTAACACTAAGAATTTTGCAAAAAAAATTGTACAATCAAACTTAATTTTTCTTAAATTTATTTTTAAATGACCTAATGTATAGATGGACATAAACTGTTTAACACAGGTAATCGTTGTTAACATTAAACATTTATATCACGAACATAATCATTAACAAAAATCGCAAAATAAATAATTGAAATATTAAAAAAAATTGCACACACCAGCATCAAATAAAATATTTTAAGGTGTAAATACAGGGAACTATTTAAATTAAGATTGTGAATAATAATATAACTTACTTGAGAATACTAACTCAGAGCTAAATAATCTCTCAAACTAAAGACTGAAATTGAAAAGCAAAAACTAAATTAACTTTAATTTAATTTAATACCTTCCTTATAGTCACCTTTGGGAGGATTCATATGAAAGAAGAGACACCAAGAAGAAAGCTGATCTTCTTTTTATCGTCAACTTCACAAACAGTCTCATCTTCGTAGACCACATTAATTAAATTTTCACAAGTGTATTCACTATTGATCAATCTGACTTTAACTACCTACATTGGCGATTTCAACTTTCGCCACAAATAAATGGGTGTCTTCTAGTAATCCCTCACCAAATTTATAATATCTTTACTCATTGTTTATCAAATTTACTGTGGTTATGACGATATCCAACGAAAATTCTTATTTCTGTCAGAGTCAATGTATCACCTCATGATTAATTTATTTAAGTTTCAAAAATTGTTTCAAAAAATGACAATTTGCAAAACTTCTCCCTGATCCTAAAGAGAATCATACCAATATGAACGCACTCCGACCTATCTATCTATCTCTCTGTCTCTCTCTCTCTTGATTATTCTATCTAAAATTATCGAAAGATGAGTTCTCGATAGTGTAAAATTTACAGTAACTTTTCATGTCGATGACTATTAATTTGTCTACAAACCCTATCATAATTTTAACTGTTAGTACGCTCATTTACAAGATTGACTGTATGATAATTCCCCTCAATAAAGAATTTTAGTAAAATTGTTACTCTTCCTTGAATAGACTAAGTATATATATAGCCTTTGATACAATGCTATATTATTTGATATTCTTCTTCTAATCAAGCTTCATACTTTCCAGTTGCTTCTTTATACTTCACATGCTTCTTATTTCCCAGAAAATTACAATCTTTGGACAGAATCTTATCTTACAAACAGACTGTAGAGTGATGCAATCCGTCAGTATATGATATCCTCAAAATTATTACCAGCAGAGTCTCTCAATAATGTTTTCCTCAAGCCGATCTATTAATCTTTATATAGCTAATCTTATTCAGCAATATATTCTTCAAATTACATAACATATTCCGACGCAACCAATATTTTCGTTAACATAATAAACCAGAAATCCCACAAGCGCATCTAAAAGACATTTCGATCTAATAACATTAAAGCCGAAAGTCTCACCACAAAACTTACTCTTAACAATGCAAATGCAAACTAATCCCCGTTGATGGCCTAAAAAACGTAAGTGAATTAAAATTCAATTCTAATTTTATCAATGACCATATTGACGAAACTCTAGCCAGTTGCAGAAAACCTTCCGTATTACGTTTGTTTCTTCATCCAATTTGTAACATGCCCCAAATCACTGTTATATATTTCAATTTAATCCGACCCTAATTATACTTGACTTTGCCGCTCCAATTTTTCTGTCCATCCCAAAGCGTCTTGTACTTAACAACAAAAACGGCTTAAATGATACCCTACTATTATTTACAACTATCGCTGTAACTGTGACCAAATTTCTCAACTCAAAAAGAGACAGTAGATACACTAATAAACAAACACTTAAATATTTGTTATAGCTACTGAATCCATCCAAGGATTCCTATATATATGTAGTAACTTATTCAATAAATAAGTCACTTATTTAATAAATAACTCACTTATTTAAAAATTAAGTCACTTATTTAAAAAATAACTCACTTTTTAATAAATAACTCACTTATTTTTTATTAAGTGACTTATTTATTAATTAAGTGAGTTATTTATTAAATAAGTGGGTTATTTACGAAATAGGTGAGTTATTTATTAAATAAGTGAGTTGTTTATTAAATAAGTGAGTTATTTATTAAATAAGTGAGTTATTTTATAAATAAGTGACTTATTTATCACATGATATACGTGACTGAACCCTTTGGTCCGCCATATAGGACAAGCCAAACGAACCATTTCGAGTTGCTAATCAATCGACTGAGCACAGCTGCCAGCAATAGGGACGGGGGAAATCAAATATTACAGACTGCCATCTGAGATCGCTAGTCTAACACTCTACTGGCTAGGCTACACCGTCCCCGATGGATTTATAAAGCAAAAAGGTATTGTGTCGACATTCGAGTCTTTTAACAACAAAAATAGTAATAAACGTGTTAAATTAGTTAACATAAACTGTTAATTATTTTCAATACACCATAAGTATGCACAAATATAAATAATTATTTATAAATAACATTATACTCGTCAAATGCCAATTAACTATGCGCCTGCTTAATGAGACATACCCCATTTTAGCAGTACAATGAGAGGGTCTATATGTTTCTAACAAATTAAAGGTTTTTATAAATTTACAAATATTATTTACTAAAAATTAGTTTGCAATATACATATAGGGAATATTTCAATAAAGCTTCAATTGACAATCTTTTAATGAATCCAACAAGGTGTTTGTTAACCTCTCAATACGGTTATGGTACTGATCTTTCCTACGTATCACCTAAAAATAAATCCCATAACATTTATGTAACAACTATTACTATTTAAAGGAAATCAATAAACAATCTACTTAAAAGTAATAGCGCTGATATGGCTAGGAATATTTGATACAATGATTGTCATGAGAAAGTCCCATTAGGTATGTTGAAAATTAAAATACTGAAAAAGGAAATTTGTTATTATGAATTAATTTTTAAAACACATTATAGTATATATCATTATAAGGGTAGTATAAGATAAAAAGGACATAGTAGGTAGTATTGTAACTTGTAATTTTGTAACTTTATTGTCTTATGATTTTTAGGATATGTGAAACCATCTACTCTCATAGATACGTTTATGTATTTATTTAAATAGACAGTCCCACCTGTATTATAACAGTAAAAGTTTACGATTGAAGCTGTTTTTGTTATTTCAATCAACACTTTATCATGTTTTAAAAAAAATTTAAATCGTGCGTTGTTTACAATAATTTATATACTTGCCACACACCCAAAACAAAATATGCTTCAAGCCCAATATTTCTACAAATTACCTATACTTTTGAATTTTTAAAAATAGAAAGGAGAAATAAATTACTATTGAAGCAATTTTTATATTTTTATTCCCTTTTCATCATTTTAAAAAAGCACAGAGGCAAGATGCTTCATTTGGCTTAATGAACCAATAAGGCCCTGCATATTCATGTTTATGTCGCAAATATTTGCAAATATGTCGTCATATTCGTGTTTATTGCAAATATTTGAAAATATATCGACATACTGTTGTTTATATTGCAAATATGTCGAAATATTCATGTTTAAGTTACACATATTTACAAAACTGTCGAAATATTCGTGTTTGGTGCATATACATATTTGCAAATTATGTCGATATTATCAGGAATATGTTTTCACTGTTACGCAGAATGAAATACCCTCAGACTCTTCTACGTAACGTTATTTATGACCGTCTCTATTAAGCAGATTTCAGAATATAAAAAGGTTTTTTCTGCTGCCTTTGCATATAAATGCGTACAGAGATTTCTTAAACTGTACAGGATATAGACACTATTTTGTTATATATCAAATTTCAACATCAAATTTACTTCAAATACAAAATTAAAAATACAACATATTGTTACATATATACATGTATGTATGTATTAAAATTTGTTTAATTACATATTTTCTAATAACGTCGATACAGAATCTTTGTTCATGCTAGTGGATCGAGACTCAAACAAGGTTGTTATCCTAAATTATATATAATAATAATAATAATAATAATAAAAATATATTGCGCGCTACATCTTTACAATTAAAAAAAAATATTATCCAAATTATTGTGTAAACAAATTCCATGTGATATTTATTAAGATTTTAGTCCATTTAATCCAAAGTCTCTTTAAGATAGGTAAAATATGTGTATCATTTGTTGATTATGAAAAACTATCAATACGACTTGTAGAAATATAGGTAGGTATATATATAATATAATATATAGTATGATATATGTATTTCTGAAATAAAAATGTCTAAAATTAAATGAGCCGTTATGAAATCATTTTTTTAATTCCAGGTATTGACTTATCAATGAATAAATTATGTTTAACATTTGTAGAGAAATTATTCCAAGTTTAGTTATGCAACTTTTGATAAAAATCTACACTATAAATCCAATATTTCAAAATGTATACTTTTAATTTCCTTCGCTTTTACTTTGAAATAAAAATGTATATTTTTATATTGAAAAGACGTTAAAAGGAAAGAGAGAAAGAGCATGATATTACTATAGAATGACACATATTTTAATATCACAATAAATTTTTATTTGCTTCAAATACAGTCCAATTGTATAATAAGAAAGTAAAATTTGCATACTGGATTATATACACCAAAAGTATTTTAAAATATGTTTCAAATTGTCAAAATATACATTATGTATACTTGAATTATTTTTCTACATATTCATCAAATCACACTCGATAATTAACTTAGCATATCATTCATTTCATTTTCACTCTTGTTAATATGTGTCCTGATATAAACTGTATTATATAAGTTAACTGTTCGAAAAAGCAACTAGTATGTGGTGAGTTTTGTTTTAGTTTTATTGGAAACAATTTTGTTTCTTTATTTTTTTCATTAATATAATTATTTTAAAATAACACAAGAAATTGACATATTTTTCGTCAAAATTAAATTTTTATATTTAAGCAAGTAATGTGCATCGCCTTAGTCGGTGATATGTCTATACCTGACGTCAATGCGGATTAATTTGAGACCAAATCTGGTGGACTTTTTCTGATTTTGACAACTTGTAATATATAAATATATAGATATAGTTAAATATTAAGAACACGTAAAATATGATCTTGGTGTAGAATAATGTTCGAAGTCTGTGATCAAGGAGGTTTATCTACGGGGAAAGAAGGGAAGAGTATAGGAAGGGCAGGCGTCTGGCGTATGTTAATGACAGTTGAATACCATTGACTTCAGGCTGTGTTCGAGTTTGAGAATGTAATAATATTTCTCAATGATTTCTTTCGAAAATTGATGAGAAGATTGTGGTGGAAGGGATGAAGGGGTGGAGGGAAGTGGGTTAATAGGCTAAATGTGGATACAGGATGTGACAAGATTCTCCGAGTACAAAAAGGGAAGATTATATGGTGTAGAATACAATTCTATTGAGTTCTGTACCAAGAAGAAGTCCATAGTTAATACCGAAGTTAGAAATATATTTGGTAAGTATCATTGATATTTATTTCATATAACATTTATTCATTATAGGTATTCGTTATTAAAATATTTGATAATACACATATTGTTAAATCTTACCGAAGTGCGTTAATCTTGAAATTTAAATTGTATTATATTTTATATTTACTTAAATTTCCCAAATAACAGCGTTTATAGTACTTTTACAAAATAAGCCATTTATGCAAATATCAGTAATGGAATCTAGTTTTTAATTAAAAAAAATAACAAGAGAATGTATTAACTCTTATAGAATTTGAAAAATAATATTATTATGATAACACCTTTAATATTATTAATATATAATGCATAATAATGCTTAAAATGTTATTATCCGTAATTTTTTTGTATTAAATTAAATAGATATAAATAAATTGATGCGTGTTAATTTTATTTCAAGTATTAATTTTATTAATTATATAGCATTGCGCTATCTACATTTCTTCTCTTTTAAATAGATATACAAAAGAAAATATGGAATTTATTTTTATATTTAAGGTAAAATTATAAAAATAATTACAAGAAATTATTCATGCCACAAATTATTCATAATTTAACTTTCGAAACATTAACTGCAATATCTAACTAATATCGGCAAATTTTAATTCAAAATATGTGTCATTTTTTTATAGTTTTAAACGCAACAATTAAAATATATTAATAATGTTTTTTGACATATTAGACTTTATTTTATATTAATTTAACTGGTAAATTTCATTTTTTAAGTATCAATTTCTTATAATAGTTAATATTTCTAATTTAAATGTTATAATTTTATATTTAAAAAATACTTTAAGATAAAATATGAATATGTATAAATTTCGATACAATATTGGAACTTAGTTCACATTAAGCCAATTTAATATATTCTGTAAGTTAAATTTCATGGAATAGGATTATTATTTTTTAATTCTGGAAAATTGAACATTTCTTAATAATTATATTAAAACTTATATTTTTATTTCATATGTTTAAATAAACTTCAAAATTAAAGATGTTCATGAAATTACAAAATTATTAATTGTATGAATTATGTATATATATATATATATATATATTTTTTTATTATTTCAAATATATTTGAATATGCATATGTTTTAATTAAATGTCATGCTTACATTGTGATATGTAAGTGTACCTTAGTAATAACTATTAAAAATCTTGATCAGCTGTCATTAAGAGACATAAAGTGACTTTCTGACTTAATAGACGTTTGCATAGAAATGAAATGAAATGAATTAATTGTAATAACATAATTACATAAATAAAAAAATAAAAAAATAAAAACATAAATTCATAAATTTATATAAAGTGGAAAAATGTTTCTGTGTAAAATATATACCTTTATACTGATTTATAAACTTATTACGGTATCTTTTAATATAATACATTTAGAATCTGATTGATAAAGCAATATTCTCTATAATAAGAAATAAAATTATTAAATGAAATTGTAAATAAAATAAATACACAAAAGGTAAAGTTTAAAACGATTAAAGGAAATATTAAATAAAGACCTGAATAGCTAATAATATCAAATTTCATTCTTTGTATATAGCTACATATTAATTTATCATACGTCGGTTAGTAAAATACTTTAATTAGTTTGGTTATGAAACTTAAGTAATAACTATATATTCGATAAACAATGTCATTTTTATAATATCAGATATTTTGTATATGAAATATACAAAGCTGGATATATATATATAATTATTCCCTTAATTCTCATGTCTCCTCTATATCTTAAACGCATCCAACGAATCTTTCGGTCGGACAGTAAAATGAAGGCTTCTTTGATTTTCGGTCTTCTCTTGGTAGTGGTAGTGACATTTGTTTCTGCCAACAACGGTGGCATGATGAAGCCGGAGTTTATCACTCCTCCGGTCAAACCAAGCATGTTTGCCAGCCCAAAGCTGCTCCGGAACTACATTAGAAAGCTAAATGAATACTTCGCTATCGTTGGACGACCCCGGTAAGCATATACTATAGTACACTCAAAATGAAATAACAACCAAACTGTGATAATCTCGTATAAAAATGTTACAAAAGTTTTTCGAATTACTTAAAATACTATTAAATACACTAATCATATAATAGAAATACATATTATGTAGATGCGTATTTTTTATTGTTCCTTATAATAAATTAAATTAATTACATATATTGGAATATATATTATATTTCTAATAACAATAATGTGCTAGTTATTTCATTAAAATTTGTATCAAATATATGTTAATATAATACAAATTATATTTAAAAAGCTAATATTGGCATAAACACAATTTATATCTATACGATCAGAGGAATGAGTCAAAATTTGTCTTATAATACTATAAATAATAATATGTGTTGTATTTATTTAATATAATATTTTTTAAATGATATAGTTAATATTCCAATTCTACTGACATAAATTGGTGTTGGTTGTAATAGACTGTAGTAGATTGTATGAACTAAATAGTATTGTTTCGACCTCATTAGGTTTCTTCAGTTATAGCCAGCACCACTTGTTTTGCAGATATTGTAGCTAGCAGAAGTACTAGAAGACCTAATATTGTCGAAATAGTTTTGTCTAGCTCTCACAGTTATAGTAATAGCATTTGGCTGTATCATTATTTTACAATTATAATCATTATAATTTTATTTGTATTGCAAATTATGTTTCGAGATTTCTATCATACTAACAAAACTCAGAGTAAAACTTCAAATGCGTATGTTGCTGTTATAACATCATGATTTTAACATATGTTGTGTAATATAGATTTGGAAGAAACATTTTACGGAATAAAAGTATAAAATGATATCTAGGCAAACATAAAATTCATACTGACGCATATCATTTTCATTTATATAAATTTATTATATTTTCAATAAGATAAAGGTATTGTTTCATTAATTTTGGACTGTTTCGTGTTTATAACATTAAAGTCGAGCCAGTATTGAGTTTCAAGAGATAGTTTAATTAACTCCAAACGCTTAAATATATTTATTATATTGCTGTATTTGGTATAATAATGAATACAAATGCGAATTAATATTAGTTGAAAATTAAAACACAAATGAATTTATATAATATATAATTTTATGAAATAATTGTAAATGAATTTAATTTATTCTCTTTAATATTGTGTTTTAAAACATTACAATACATAGGTATGTATATCGGTAATTAAAGTATTTAAATTGTGAATCACCAATATACTCGTATGTATTTATATTGATTTCTAGTATATAAAATAAATTACAACTATGATTATTTGTTGTATATTTGATTCAGTAATATTTATAAAACTATACTCTTATAATATTATTAAAATATTTCTTATGCTCCATAGGAAATGGTTAAGGTTATTTTAAAGAAATTTTCTCTTAAATAAAGAAATACTACTGACATATTATGCAGCGTAAACCGTTTGTAATTAAAATTATGTGAAGTCAAATATGAAATGTCAACATGTGTAGGTACAACTGGTACAATATATCCACTATTTACATCTGAATCATAGTTTAAGTGTTTGGTATAAATACTTGTAATCTTCTAAAACACAGATTCGTGGGTTAAAATAAATACAAAAAAACTGGTATTTGCTAATTGTTTTTTTCTATGATGCTTAAATTTATGAATTTAATTAATGAAAATTCTATTATGGACTTCAAATATATTTTAACTTTGCATATTGGTTTTTTTTTGCACTTCGATAACTCGGAGGAGAGAGAGAGGCTAACAATCCCCGCCTTATAATTTTTATATTTCTAGTAGAGTAGAGATTTGAAACTTCAAAAGTAGTTAAACAGATATATGCTTTATAATATATTCCAATGAAAAAATGATCAAAACTTTTTAGATATAAAATAGATAAAAAATAAAATATTTAAATTTTTTCAAAATTTATCTTTTTTAATTTTTTGAAGAAATATACCTTTTTTATGTAATATTATTCGCAAATAAATAGTACTCTATTCAGAAATTAATCGATTTCAAGAAAATATGCATTTTTATTTAAAAAAGTATGTTTTAGTAATTTTTTTCAAGAAATGTGTATTTTTAGTTTGCACAATAATGAATAAAACAATAAAAGGTGTAAAATAGTATTTAAAAATCACAGAAAAATGGGGAGGAGCATGCGGAGTGTTAAAAAATCCTGGAGAATACATAATGTTGATAATTAAGGGATATACATAATAAGTATATAAATGTAAATAAGTAAGTTATAATAGCAGGTTTATTTATAAAATATCAATTTTCTTCGGATACAATTTTGGTTAATATTTTAAATGTTTCTTTACAGGTTTGGCAAGCGAAGCTATTACGATGATATTGAGTAATTCCTGGAGAACATCGTGACAATATCTCTAACCTATAAAAGTATTTATTCTGAATGTTGTGTACAATACTGTAATTGAAGAGCAAATATGAAAGGAGAAGGAGAGGGTATATAATATTATCTTTCTGACTTTTCAAACACTTTGGACGGGTTTCAGTTAGTTTAAATACACATTGAACTTCATATCAGATTATAGCATAATAATATGAAATATGTAGGTATACTGTATAGAAGGGTATACTATATATTTTTACTATTTTATCTATAAAAGATGAACGATATTTCTATGAATTAATTAAATATTTAAATAGAATATTTGACAAGTTTATTTGATAACTTAAATATAATATGTATATATCCGGCTCTTATGAACAATTATAATATATTATAAATGCGAAATGTTTCACTGCTAATCAGTATCACTATGAGAGAAAAAATATTAGAATAATAATGCGTGTAATAATATATTGTGTACGCATTTAAATAAACCAATTACTTGCTTAATATATACCAGTATAAGTTACTATTATGTAAATATTTCAATTTTTATGTGTCTCATTATTTTGATTGTAGAAGCTGAAGTTGTTTTTCATATACTTACATAATATATTTTTTAATTTTCTGAATATAGTTGTACATCATAATTTCGTATCATAAGTATGTTTAAAATATAATTTGGTCTACATTAATACTTAATACAGTTATACATTGTTTGCTGCCTGTAACGATTTAGATAGGCATTTTTTGCAAAACTCTATACGATGAAGCAAAATAGTAGTATATATTTAGTAATCAGGAGAAATTAAAATGTATCTGTTATTACCCAATAGTTTTAAATATGGTTGCAAAAATAGTAGTAAATATAATAAATTTACTTAAACATACAATATATGTTTCTTATATACACACACCTATATGTATACAGTAGCTATATATCATTTTAGATCTAAACATATAATATTATTCTATAAATCTACAAATATAATGTATGAAAGAAACCGTTGCCGTGCTTAATTTGGCCCTTCCAACATACGAATTCTAGTTTAACTAATACAATTAAGTACCACAGTGGCGAGTGATTTATCAAAGAAATAATATGCTACATATCCAGAATTCAATTTTTTTGTATTTTTAAAATTTGATGATTACAGGTTTGCTTAGTAGGAAAAAATAGTGGTTGTTTTTACATTATGTTTTTAATTTATAGTTAACACTATAATTAATCAACACATTCGTTCTAAGAATTGATTCTTGATAAAATATAACTCCCCGACTAGATTACTGTTTATAGTTTACTATATCTTGATAACTGTGCTAATATATAGGATATATATATTTATATTACATAGATGGTTTTAAGAATGATTAAAAATAGTAATAAAGTGATTTAATAATTTAAAAAAAATCAACTAAAGTTAAAATTAAATTGAAAAATACATACAAATATAAATTTAAATCTATTTTTGTAGATTAAATTAAAACGATACGATAATAACCCGATATATTTTGTTCTATAAATCTAGATTTAAAACATCAAAATTCGAAATTATTACTACTTACTTTTACTTCATGAAAATAGTAATATATAAATCATAAATCCACAAAACAAAAAGCATTAGGAAAGTATGAAAAAAGTACATCAAAGTTGTATAAATAAAAGACATGAATTAAAATTTTTAAAAATACAGTATATGAAGTATAAGTATAAAAATTTGACATTTTTTTTAATAACAGCATTTAATTAACAGAAACACAGATGTAATGCAAAAAGAGTTTTATAACAAATTAATTATATTACTAAAAAAAGAATTCGTGGAAATATCCGATCATTGATTTATTATATAATAAGTCTTGTTGGATGTCTAAGAACTCTTGCCAAATTTTGGTTGAACAGCTGAATTGGATGTGTGGTTCTTAGTTTTGCGTTACTAAGATAGCATTATCACAGAATAATACGTCTGGCTTCTTGGGAACCAGGATAAAGGTCCATACTTACCAATCCAGCGATCAGGAAAGTGTTGATTTAAAAATTGTCGCGATATAAAAGCTGTATGAGCTGGTGCTTTATCTATTTGGAAATTACATGAGAGATGTATGTCTTTATCATCTTTACTGTACATAAAATACTGAATTAAATTATACAAATTATTTGAGCCACAGTACAGGAAAATGGGTAAATTTCATTTAACTTAATAATTTAAAACTGCATAAATACATTACTTGCCAATAAATGTTATCTAAGGAATACATCAAGCAATGACAACATTAAATAATTAATTAAAAATATAACTTTCACTTATTTGATATTTATCTTATATTGATATTTACCTAATTTCTTCTTGAAATATAAGTTATACATATTTTTATTTTCCAAATAAATTCTAGACATTAGAACGGTCAATGGACATCATTAAGAAACTTAAATTACCAAACAAGTTAGAATAAATCAGAAGAGTATAAAAATTAATAAATACTTCCCTTCAATATTAAATTGAACTATATACATATTATAGTATCATATAGCGCATAAATAAATCTAATAATGTCGAATATTTACAAAATATGATAATAAACTAAATATATACAAGTATAAATATATTATAATTCATTTATGTGAAGATCAAAGAACACAATAAAGATACTTCCAGAAATAGAAAAATAGATTATCAATTTAAAGATTAAAAAGTATTTTTTATGTCATATGCCTATAGAGCTTTATCTTATACACATGTACACTTATAAATATTTTATTAAGAATACATAAACGTAAGAATACTTATTTATATCTATTTATATATATTATAAAAAATAATCTGACTATAAGTTAAGATAAGCTAAAAAAAGCTAATTACATAATTTGGATGAATGATGTTTTTAAATGTAATCAGTACTTTCAAATTGATCTAAAACACATTAAACATATTATATTTATATGACATAGCACCTTACAGATATACATATATTTATAAAAGTATGAAAAAAAAGGATACGATTTTTATTACTTTAGTACATACAAAAGGATGTAATATTACTATCAATTTATTATTTGTAATAATTTATTATTAATACAAACAGCAAATTGTATTTCAAGTTATTATACATTTAAAACTATATCACATCCATTCGAATTCTGTTAAAAAGAAACAAGTTTAGAAAAGCAAAAAATATATGAGCACATCTTTACTACTTATAAAGTAATATAATATGAATTACTGAATTATATTTATTAGATACTAAATAATCAATTTTTGTACAAAAGATAACAAAACATATATTATGAACACTTATATAATAAGAATAGAAACAAGTTCTTGTCTATTCAACAAAAATAGACTGAAACATTTGTTTTATTTAAAAAATGCTTCACCTCATGAAACACATTTTTAATGGGAATTATTATTTTATTATTTAGTCTAAGTTTTGATTAATCAGTTTGTTTGAAAATCTTTTAAATTTAAAATCAAGTTATGTTTCATATTTATTGGACTCCATACTGAAACCATTTTCCGTTAAGAAGCAAACAAATTCGTATTACATAACGCTTAGATGCAAACATTGTTGACATTTTTTGGGAACTAAAAACCATTTTTAAATTCCGCAATCGCTTTGATAGTGTACTTTCATTTAATTAAAACTTTGAGGTTCAATTAATCTTCCTTCATTACGTAGGGCAACTAAATTGATTAAAACTTATTCGATTTATTAAGGAAACATTACACTTAGCTCATCCTATAATTATGTTCAACCCTTTAAAAAATTGTTGTAGATAGATAAAAGTAGTAATTAAGAGATGATTAACAAAAAAATCGTATTTATTCACCACCTTTTCTGATGATCATTATGAGATTTTATACTAGCATGTCAATTTCATGATTGCAGTGACCGCAATATTCCTCTTGAAAAGGTGACTCGATTTTGCTTTTGAGTCTCTGTAAGCTCATGAGAAATACATTTCGAATAAACAGATTTTAGGTCAAGTATTTTGTTATGATGCGATAGACATTAGAATGGGGTATTTCCGTCATCTGCTCTATTTCTTGACAGGTCATAAAACAATTCTCATCAATAATTTCTCTCACTTCATTCACACAATCTTCAGTTCGACTAGATATTGGCATACCAGCACCTTCTCTGTTACTACCAATTTGCAAACCAGCATCAGCCCCTCCCTTACACCAGTTCTGGATTGTGCGCAGTGTGGGAATTTTCTCAGGCCAGGCTGCAGTCAATATTTTGCCAAATTTGATGAGCATTAGACCCATTTCTTCTTTCTGTTTCAACATAAAATTTCAAAAAGTCTTTCTTCACATCCATAATTAATAAAAATGACAGCGATAAGTTAGTAGAGTATTTCAAATTATATTTTTCAAAATTTAAAATACCAATATTAAATTAAATTCTGTGGTTAAGCATTGACATCATATGAAACATTATTTAATAAAAATCTTTGTTAATGGATTTTAAACATTTTAGTGGGGGGTGAAAATAATTATGGGATGAGCTAAGTACTTTAAAAAATGTACATATATCTATAACAAAATTTAAGCTTCCTGTATTCGTTAAATAACATTAATCATAAATGTATTCGTATTTGTTTCATATTGCTTGAAAACTGCGTTGTCTGAAATTTATCTAACGTACGAAAAAATCCCTATTATTCTATTGTTTTGAAACAAAGATATTATGGATCAACCCATTTAACTTTTTACTCCACCGTTCCACTTCTGTCAACGGTTTTCTAAGATACGGATACAGGATACAGGATACATAATATTAAGTATAATATAATAATTGCAAAAAGGTAAAATATAGATTTATTGTTAGAACAATCAAGCTCTATCAGAATGCTAAGTATACTCAACTGATATATTATAGTTGCCAACAAGGGACGAGTATATTAATGTTGAACTATAATTGAGGTTCGAAACCGCCATATCCTTAACCTCAGTCGATTTCTCTACCAACTATGTCACCTCGTCTTTAGATGATTACTTTTAAAATATGTTTAGTGAATCAAAATGTGGCTACACACAACTATTAATAAAAATAAAATAATAAAACAGTTATTATTTTAGAAGATGGAAAAGCAACAGTATAATGAAAAAATAGCCTATGATATAGAGATGTGAGGGTGTCAAATGAAATATGCCTAAAAAGTTATGTATAATATTTTAGGTACATGGGCATATCTAAGCAATTGGTGCCCAACGTTTTGAGGGGTGAGAGAATGTTACATTTATTTATTTTCAATAAATTCATTAAATATTTCAAATGTACAAGAAGAATGAATATGTATATATTATATTGACTAGTTTCTTTGGTCAGATTCATTTCTGGCCAACAGATAATGACGAGAACAATGAGGAGAGTCATCAAACACCTGACAATTACAATTCTAGTGTGCGATTTAAGTTTTATATCGATATTGATTGGTTGGTGAGGTTTCCGGGAAACCATACAAACTTGGGGTCATGTGTCAATCAAAAATGGAGAGAATAAAGCCTATTACAAAGATTTGTATTGAGTCTATATTTTTACTAGTATCACACACACGTTATTACCTGTGTATAAACACAATGAACATGTATTTGCTTCATTTTTTGTGTTAGGAATTGTATTAGGTTATACACATAAAAGTATTATTGATCCAATGCATCAATTTTTCGATCTGCTTATTTTGAAGAAAATGTTAAATATTTCGACAATAATCGTCACTTCAAAAAAAGTCAATTGTTGCAAGATCCAAGAGATGTTGTTTTAAAATAAACTAGTCCAACTTTATATGCAAAGTAAAATCAATTGAAGGTAAATATTTATTACATTAATAGTGTACCTCCAATACTATGTCAAATGGTTTTGCTTAAACTGCGTATTGTAAATAAAAATATTAATAACCATATTTAGAACAATAAAAGAATAATGATACTTTGATGACACACAAATTATAATGCTGAAACGTTATTGTCCACGAGGTCAAGGATATGCATAAAATTAATCCCTAAATAAAACCAATAAACAGATTTATATACTGGAATCTTTACAAAGAAAAACAAATAGATAATAAATGTACATTTATAATCAGTTAACTTTTATAGATCGAGATAAACGAAATACTCTATGAAAAGAACGTACAAAATACATTAGTGATGTGAGTTTAGATCAGAAGTATATGTGTATATAAGTAGGTACATTTTTCTGCACATGATTAATTAAATGTGTATAATGCAAGTATGTTATCTACAAAATATATCTAGGTATATGTATCTATATATATATATATAAAAATATATCTATGTTATATAGTAAAAACGTAAAAGTATCTCAGTGCATGAAAAGAATGTGTAGTGTATCAACACTTATTTTAAATATGTTGTATAAAGGTTTGCAGTAAATATTTAGTTATTTTAAATATTAAAATAATTAAATGAAATTCGTTTCGACGATAAACAAGCCATCGTCGATTAATTAGGATGTGTTACAGGTATGATTCGTGTTTTGTCTTTTGGAGAAAAAAATTCAGTATTTTTAGAAATGACATTAATTAAATTGCAAAATCCTAATATTTTATATCAAGATCGGAAGTGTTATACAGGGGAAAAAAAGTAGTTCGAGAGAGTTTAATGTTAAGATTTTGGACTGTCGAAAGCCAAAAACTATATGCGTTGTGTATTTCCATGAAACAAAAACATCACGAGATTGCAGAAGAGAACAATTGTAATTTAATTTAACTATATCGTAATAATCCTAAGAAAAAGTTCTTCTTCAAAGGATAGTTTTTGACTTTAGTTGCTCAAAGTAGTTTTTATCATTTTTTATCATTAGAATATTTTTTGCAGTAAATTCTATTCCATAATTATGTATTGCTTTTATCATTTGATCATATAGAATTTGATGTAGTAATTGCCCTATTATAGTAGACCTTCGTTGTATTAAATCTAGTTTCCTGTTTATTTGACCTACAGTTATTGATCTATAGTTTAATTTACTTATTTGATTAATTAATGTAGCTATATGGCTTTTGAATCATGTATAATAATTTTAATTTTAATTAGAAATATTCTAATTTTATGCCCTATATTCAAGTTATCATATAAGTACGTGTTTTTGTGCTAAAGGATAATTAATTGCTGTTGTTTTATTATCTATAATTATGAATAAAATGCAATTTTGATTAACTGTTCACCCTCTTGATATATTAATAACGAAATGATACAATCATGAAGCTAAAATTGTCGTATCTTATTTAGAAGAAGTGCAAATATTTATATTTATTTTTTAAAGATAAGGTATATAGATATAAATAAATTTATTTCAATAAAGTTCAGGATTATTATCGATATAGAAATATTTATTTCTTATTTATAATTATTTTCCTTTAGCAAACAATTTACAGAATTTGATTTACACAAAAAATCTTTTATAAATAATAACTCCCATGTTTTTGAATGATTTAATTTAATTTTTAATATAATTTTTTTTATATTTTATTAGTAGTTTCAGTGGTTGTAAAACATAATAAGAAGCTCTTCTGAAAAATTGCATTTTAGTTCATTTTTGTTATTTATAAAATTAAATCAAATTTGATTACATATTTACAAATATAAATTCATTTAGTTTTCTGCACTAAAATATATTACACTTGCAAGAATTATTCAAACAGTTGGTCACTATAGCTAAATGCTGACAAAACGTGAAAAAATGTGTTTGATGTTATCCTAGTATATTTTAAAATAAAAATAGTAATCACTGATTAAATAATTTTACTTTTTTTTTCTAAATAGTAACATTTCGAAATTATTTAGTATTATTAAATATATTTCAGAAAATATACACAGTATTGAAAACAATAGGTACATATTTTTAAATATTTTCATATTCATTATTAATTTTTTTGAAATATAGTGTATTTAGATTTAAAAAAATACTTATTTGAAATTTATAAAGCAAATATAGACAATAAAATAATAATAATAAATTTTCGTTATTTTTATCAATATTTCTCTAGTATGTGTGACTCTTTACTTGCGCATTCACGCCTAATATTGATAATACCTGCTTCCTGTTTTGTTTTATTCATTTTTCAACATTTCAACTAAATAATATAATAATCTACCGCAGAAGCATAAGTTTGAAATTATTTTAGTTCTATATACCAAGGAATATAGTTAAATATTTATTGTATAAAAGGATCACTATAAATATTTACATTTACATTAAATTCTCGTGTTGTCCTTACGACTGTTGTCCTACACTCTTATCGTTGGGTCGATCGTCAACTCCTCCATTGCTCTCCTTCTCCAAAGATCTGATGGTCGGGGCAAAGCTTTCGTAAGGTGATCGTAAACATGGACTGATCCCCAGCTCGGGGATTAAGTATCCCCATACACTATCAAAGTTTCACAAAACTCCTAATGAAGAACACCGGGATGAGAGTAATAGCAGGAAAGGAAGAAAGAAAGATATAGCGGGTCATGCTTACGAGGTGAATTTGAGCTATCGAGCTGACTTCTATTATCAGATGAATTTGAAAATTTATGGATGTACAACACCCAATTTAAGAGAAACGGCAGCGAATAGCAGAATCCACAAGGGGCCTTATCGAGTCCTGATCAGAGGGGAAATATTCGGAGAACAAGAGGTCTAAAAACACGGAACAATATCCTTTATATTCAACTTTCATTAGGCTTATATGCATTCATTCCAAACAATATGCTATCAAGGTAATGACGGTGCCTATATAGCTATACTATATATGTGTGTATATACTGTTGGTGGATATGATGTAGACTTCTACGTAAAGGAATGTTGCAGTTGTTATATATTTCCTAAACAAATTTTAAGATTCTGCTTCTGGAGAAGCATAGAAATATATTAATATTTAATAGTTTCTTTCAATCGTTATACTTTTATACTCACCGTATAGTATACGAATAAATACGAGTTCAAATATATAGAATAGCTCTATAAATTGAGAGTTAGCAAAATAAATAATTAAATTCCATCAGTTTAAATGTAGTTTAATATTCTATCTATTGTGTATATATATATATATATATGAGGGAATACTGTTATAGTACAGTGAGACCTATAATAGATTTCACATTGAATTACCGTCTTTATCGCCATTATAAGCTGAGAAGCTATTTTGAGCTAATTTTTGTTACCAAAATGTAGAGGATGCAGTATACACTCCTACACTTCATACACTTTTCGATCTAAATATCTTTATTGGATTTATTATAAAATAAAATAAAATAAGTCTAAGTAAAATGATATAATGTAAAGCAATGAAAAATATGTATTCATGTACCTTTACTAATGTCAAGTGCATTTCACGTATTGTTATAATATTTTCATGCGGAAATCTATAACCTTTACTCAATTGTGCCTCAATAAAGCCGGCTTGCCAGTACCTTCAACACCATCCCATTTATACTGTATATTCTAAAGTAAAATTGGGTAGCTTATACATACACATGATTAGCTTATAAATATGGTAAATGCGATTAATGTAGTACAATTTTTGTATTGGCTTTATTATACGAATTTAGCAATATTTGTTTAGTTTCTTAATGAATCACTTCATGTATTATATTAACTTTATTTCAATTAATAAAATTCTTATATATAAATAGTCTCATTGTATAAATAAAAATCCTTTTTATTACATTTTATATTTAGTGACTCATTAAATACAAGTAAAATAATTTAAAAAAACTACAAGTTTGTAGTCAAAACTGTAAAAAAAAACATTGCCGTTGGAAATTATTCATTATAAAACGGACATTTATAATTAAATACATAAAATTAATATGTACATATAATTACAAACAAAAAATATTGAGAAATATTTAAATCTTTTAGCTTAAGATATATTCAATAAAAATGTATATAATAAATTTATATTTGATATGTTTTACTGATATGTATAATAATTTTATTTTATATGTTTAAAGTGTTTAATTTTTGTTGTACGAGTATTTGACAATTTTTCGTTATTATTATTTTAACATTAACCGTTAATAAAAGGTATATTTTATTTAACATGATAATATATAAACGTAATAATATATATATCTATATTTATAAATATACTACTTAAATCTTTTTACAATTTATAAAAAAATGATTATACTTTTATAACATGTTTCCAAAATATCATTCATGATATTTTTTCTATTTTTGACTCTACATAGTTAACACTGATTTGCATAAGTTAATTACGCGTAATTTTAAAAACTTCATTAACATGAATATTTATCATTTATAATAATCTAAACATCTATTCCAATAAGACTGCAGTTTAAAAAGTCTCGGATACAGCACAAGGCAAAATAACTTTAAACCATCGTCTGAAGACTTCAGGTTTACCAAGCTACTTACAGGCACTACTAGCAAATTATATTAAATTTGGGAGCCACAGGACAGCTGTTTCGAGCTTATTAGCTCTCGTCACCCGGGCATACCCAAATAAAATACAATTCACTAGTAAGTAGCACTGTAGCAAGGTGCCGGTATTATATATACCAGAATATAGTTTGCATAAAGCTGGGATTGTTTACTTAAATAAATACATAAACGTATCTATGAGAGTAGATGAATTCACATATCCGGAAAATTATAAGACTGAAGTTTAAAAAGTCTCTGATACAGCACAAGGCTAAAATAACTTAAGACTTCATCGCTTGGTAACCTGAAGTCTTCGGACGATGGTTTAAAGTTATTTTAGCCTTGTGCTGTGTCCGAGACTTTTTAAACTTTAGTCTTATAATTTTCCGGATATGTGAATTCATCTACTCTCATAGATACGTTTATGTATTTATTTAAGTAGACAATCCTAGTTTTCATTTTATGTTTAAATTTCTATATTCAAGCACTTTCACCAAATTTCACTAATGAAATAATTATAATAGAGTATAGTTCATACGATTAAGTAAATAAATAGTTATTGTGAAAATTAATCACATTGCCTATTGTTAAGTTTTGATTGCATTTATATACATTACATTTTTTGCTAAAGAATAATTGATTTCAAAACAAAAATAGCGCAAAATTTATATGCAAGAAACGAGCTTAAATTAAACAAAAATTTTAAAATAATGTTGCAAGTGCGGAATTCTGTTATTTTTGTTAATTTATTGATGTAAAAGGGAGCCAATAATTAATCGGTATAATGTCGATTGTTAAAAATGCATATATAGATCAACAAGTATCATGTTTACAAACTGAAAAAGAAATTCAGAAATTGGCAATGTCTATTTTTACAGAACCAATGAAACTCGAATGAATTTATTGTTATTTATTTTTAACAAACTAATTAATATAAAATAGCAAAATTAATACATTTAATACCATTTCCAAAATTATTTTCTGAATTTTAGTTATCTGATTTTATTTACTTTTTTTAAACTTGTTTCTTGACTTTCATTTTTGTGACGCAGCCGTTTGATTAAAAATGACATGATTTCTTGAAACAGTTTTAAACATCTATGTGTATCATATTTGAATTTTAATAATTACTAAATGTAGATACCTACCATAAACATTAAATACACCAGCTAGACAGACTACGTGCCCGAAAAAACTTCGATTTTGGTAAACAAACGCTGCTATAGAATGGAGGTATAGACATTTCCATGTAAAAACTGTATCTTTGAATCTTTACATCTGAGAAACTATTGCAGCTATGAACAACTATTCTGATTCGCAGATAAAATATTGATAGCACTATATAGCAATTTGAAAAAATGACAAAATTTTAAAATTTTTTCGAAGAGCATCTCATTTAAATTTTTCTACTTTAATAATAATTTTTATTATTATTATTATATATTTACTATATTAGTATACTTAGTATATTTACAAGCGCTTAAAATCAAAATGTTGTCAGAACTGCTAGTACATGATTTACAGAGAATATAGGTAACAATAAATGAATTATAGATTAAATCATTTGAGACTCGTTACAACTGAATTGATATAATTAATACTTAATGAGAAAATAAATAAGTTTTTAGTTCTGATTTAAAGAAGTAAAATCAGTATTTTCACGCAGGCGTGAAGGTAAGACATTCTACAGGCTTTGTGCCTTTACTAAAAATGCTCTGTTCCCAGTTCTTTGGGTTTTTGTAATGGGGACCTAAAGTAATGGCGTGACCGACTGACGGATAATTTAGAGCCGTAGCATATCGTACATGTGTCAAAGGGTATGACCATTCAGAATGTGGTGCACAAATATCAGAAATTTAAAAGAGATATGCTTCATTATTGGAGTAGAAAAAAGCAGCAACAGGAATTAAGGTTACAATTGTTACGCCCATATTTTAAAAATACAAATATTATAATATTTGTCAATTAATCATAACTGTCGTTATCAAATTTATTTGTAATAAGTCTGCACACTTCACACATGCAGACATATGTTTTACACTATTATTTCTTTTCTATCAATCAATAAGTTGTGACCCTGAAAGTAGAGCCACCTATGGCTTCAACCATCAGTCGTATACGTCTTGGCATAGACTCAATGAAATTGGTGATGATTTTCGGGGGGGGGGGAGGTACCATGCCATACACGCTTAGCAGCTTGCTTGTCAGAGTTCGTTCATTGGAGAGAGGTCTGGGGACTGTGGAAGCCACTGCTTGACATCGATACCGTTCTGCTGGAAGAATTGCTGAGTGGTACGCATTGTGACATGTATGTAGCATGGTCCAGTTGAAAAAAGATATGATACTGAGGAATGTTCAAGGGCACCATGAGGTTGTTTAAGAGGATGTCCTGATAGACTACAGCATTCAGGTTTCCGTTGATTGAACAGTTGGCTTAAGAGGATGTTCTGATAGACTACAGCATTCAGGTTTCTGTGGATCCTGACTAAAGTACGAGGACCATTATGATAGGAGACACCCCAGACCTGAAGTTTGCCACATGCTGATTGAACAGTTGGCCTAATATGCTGGCGTTGCATTGCTGTATCACCCTTGCACCTGACATAATGTTGATGTTGGGAAGGCACATAATGGATGGGAGACTCGTCAGGAAAGCAGATTCGCTTCCACTGGTCCACAGTCCAATCCAGATTCTCCCGAGCCCATTGAAGTTGAACTTGGCGATGACGGTTAGTCAAGAGAGGTTTCTTGACAGCAAAGCTGCCTTTCAACTCAGCACGCCTCTTCGCTTCACTGTGGTAAGAGAAACTTAACGCCATGTCCCATGCTCCAGCGTTTTTGTAGTTGGCATGCCACCTGCTGAACATTCTTACTGGACAGACGCACTAGAGCACGATCATCACGTTCAGTAGACACTTTAGCCTTTGAATGTTTTTGGAGATTACCAACAGAGTGCGTTTGTTTATGTTTAACAAGCAAACGTTCAACAGTTCTTCTGTCTGTCCCCCTTAATTTGATTAACGTCAGTTATGTCTAATTGACAACTATAATAATATTTATGTGTTTTTAAAATATGGGCGTTAGAAGTGGACTGATAGTGGACTGAAGTGTAATTGATTTAAATAGAAACATTTTCATTTTTAAAAAGTCTCCGTTCAACCATATCATGGGTCAACTATAACTGTATTCCGATTGAATAATAGTGCGGTTAGACTTTACGCTAATGCGTAGGATATACACCGTTTTGTCTTGTTGTCTTTACTACCTACCTAGATATTCAGAGCTCGTTGGTTTCAGAAATTAATATTTTATTATTTTCTCAAACAAATGCCCTTTGCAAATTTAGTATAATGGAAGTACGTATAACATAGGATTCTCTTTTCGTCTCGCTCTCGCACCTTTTAATCATTCTATTTTTTTTACTCCTATACTACTAGGCTCTCTCCTTTATTATCTGCTCTCATTACTTTCTAATCTTGCTTCTTCCTTCTCATAATCTAATGTATCCTCTATAACTGTCAGACTAACACTTGCTCCGGCTACAGCCCTCCTACCTTGTGAATCTCTTCGGTATGTTGTTGAATTCCATGATGCAGACGGAACCATTATTGAGGTATACTTAAATATACTATTCAACACCTCTGTATGCTAGATTGTATATTTTATACACAATTAAAATATTGTTGTACTTATAAAATATTGTATTTCATTTCATTAGATTTTGTCTTGAATTGTGATTTTATACTGCAATGTCTGTATTATTTATAATATAACTTTTTATTTACAAAGTTATTAAATGTATGTAAATAGTAGCCAATTCCACATACCCCATCAAGAGACATTATAACTAAATAATATGTATTATTAGAAATAAAATATTGAATTTTTTCTTACAATTAATTTATACTCAATATATCTGCTACACGAATTACATAATAAAATGTTCTAAACGATTACACGATTTGTTTTAATCTTTTACTTAAAGACTTATTGTTGACAAAAGTCTTTCTCCTAAAAAATTACTCCTATTATTTAATTAATAAGCTAATAACTTAAATGCATTTTACAAATATTATGTTCATCCAAAAATAGAACTTTTTTAGTATTGCTTTTGGATATTGCTGCCGCTTTGTACTGTACCAGTTTTTATTTTTATACTTACCTATATATATATATAAATATTAATTATTTTGACCACTTTAGTATAGTACAGTGCCAATTTGCTGTTGCTTTTAATGCGAAATTAACCTGCATAATACTTTTCCATTGTTTCAGTTGGCATCGAGTAGTCTCATAAACGACTGGATTGGGCATCGTCTTATGTCTGAAAATACAGATGCAGTCCCATTATCAATGGTAAGATGGATCATTATCACCAAAAGATGCATATTCTAGTGTATTTAGTCTTTGTTTGAATTAAATAATTTTACAATGTTAAAACAAATATTTTATTAACAATTTGAATCCGTTTATAAAATCTTACGAATTTATGACATTGGAATTACAGTAACACCTTACTTGTTATATTACTACACATAAATTCATGAATTATAATCAGAAAATAAACCCACTTTTCCTTTTCTACAAGAATATATCTTTTGTCCAGAAACAAAGATAGTTAATGTATGTGCATAGTATTCACTTTTAAGGGGGTATAATATGCAGATTAACTTGCACAGGGACGTATTTTCCCTGGTATTACAGCCGCAGCATTTATATACATAACAGCATATATCTTAAGGTTAACATAATGTTTTGCTTGTAAGGGTAAAGTATAGGTAAATTATACGCTAATAAGTTTTTTTAAAGCGGCACACATTACCTTGTAAACCTTAATACATAGTAGGGGAGCTATATGATAAGAATATATATGTACATATATTATGGTGAGAGTAGACCCATGAAATGCTCTATTAACTATAACTGAAACGCATCCTTCTTACTAGCCAACAAGGGAAACGTTACTATTTATTACCTTGAAAGGATATACGTCCTGTTTAACGGAGACTTCTGTATGGTAAAAATTGATTTCGGTTTCAACTTTTTTTGGTGAAAAAATTATAAGAAAATTATTAATGTATAGCTTTTGTTAATTTTAAATAATCTGTTGCCTGATATAATATATGTAAGGTTCGATTTTAAACTTTACTTTCCTTATTTTACTTATTTCTACATTTATGTCGTTGTAACATAAATTTGTATTGTATTTATTGCATGATACCTTGCTTATATTAAGTTTCTAACATTTCAAAATTAATTGACATATAGTATTTCTGCTACTCATTATTTTGTGAGTAAAAAGGTTCGTTGACCAACCACGTCGAAAATTATAAGTACATAATGTTTTCAAAACAATCATTTGAAAATTATAAATTTAAGCAATCTGCTATTTTCATGTATAGTGAAAAAATATATGGAAATATTGACTTGTCTTTAACAGAAATATATTATGAACAATATTGTCTATGACGTAATCTTATAAAAAATACTTCTTTTTTGTCTTCTGGTGTATATATTCTTTACATGCAATATATCACATTATACGTCATTTTAGCTGGACTATAAACCCAATAGTAGAAATATACGCACATAACAAAATAATGTTATGCATATTAATAAATGTCTTTGTTTCACGAATACCGACAAAAGGGTAGTTTGCAAATGGGTGTTTTTCTAAAAAGTGTAATTGTCCGAAAAATGTAACGTGCGCAAAGCATTCATAAAAACAGATTTCAGTATAATTAAACAAAATAACTATTATTGATAATTATTTTATATCATACCTAACAAATTGGGGATTCTAAAATGTTCATATATAAATATCAAAAGTGTACTGTACCTGAAAAAAAGTGTTTTCACCGAATGTCCGAAATAATGTAACGTGCGCAACACTAACATATAAAAATAAAAAACGGTGCTAGTATTTAATTCTAAATTATTTTGTAATAAAAGAAAAATGGCTTGTCAACAACGGATTATAAAAATGCAATTTATTCAAAACAATATCAAATTTTTGTAAACTTTCGTTTTATTGCCAACAAAAATGTAACACTTAAAAACCCCAAATACAATCACATAAATTAATCATTTGATAATAATTTATTTAAACAACTTTTTAGTTATTTTATTTATAAGTGTTTTTGTTTTTTACATACAATGAGAAAAGTTTCAAAATTATATTTAAATTAGAAAAAATCCTTTAATTTTGACATCCTACGTATTACGACTTTGTAATGTTAGTGTAAAATACTTTATTTTATCCATTTAGTCCTCTAAAGCAATTATAAGTAAAATTTTTCAACTTTCACTTAAATCTTCAGATCTTCACAAGTGCTTTTAGGCTGGAAAGTCTTATTGAAGTTTTGGCCAAACGCGGCCAGTTGACAATACCAAAATCATTCTACTCGAATTAGTTTTTGCGTTATTTTGTAATAATATTGTTCATTTTTGTTATTTGTTATTTTATGTCAAGTTGTACTATAGGAATTAATTTTCTATTTGTGTATATTTTACTACCTAAAAACATTGTGTCCTGCATACTTACGTAAACTTTTGTTATGTATATTACAATTAATTGTCACTTGAATTTCAATCTGTATTTATCCTGATATTTTTATTTTTATATCTTAAATACCAAACGTATTATTATTAGCAAGCCGAATTACTTATAACATGCATATTATGTTATGTATAGATATATATAATACCTTTATAGCTGAACAATTTGTTTTCACTCACATATATTCTTGCTCTTTTGATCTCAATTTTATGAGTATTTCTGAGATCTCCTTTGGGCATATAGTTAGATTGGTATTAGGATTCTGGGGTCTGGGGAACTCTTGCGCGATGCGGTATCCTTAGATAAGATATCACTACAGAACAAAATCTGCGACATAAAGGGTATATAAAACTTGTCAGCTATAATTTGAGCAAACATCTTATCCAATTCGCCCAGGAATTGTGCCTTGTATTGGGTTAAAGTGACCTGTCCTTTTCTTAATTTGTGCTCGATTGTGTACTATATGGAACAGTCAGTAAAGGCTGTTATCTTTTCAATAATGATTAATCACATTTATTTACTTGGTACAAATGTTCGTTTTCACGTGATAGGCTTGAAAGTAGACGGCGATTATAACGGTGAGGATCCCTTGGAATAGTTGTCGTAGAATTGTTTAAGGTAATGGAACACCTAGGTTTTTATATTAAAGTTTTATTTACAGTTTCTCTATAATTCAAAATTGATAATAGTTATGTATTTAGTTAAGGCAAAAGCAATAATTAAATAAAGTGACCATATTTCTACCCGTTACTGAACGAAAAGGAAACTCTTACGTTACAAAATTTTCTTTCGATAATATAGTTGTGGAGAAAAAGATATAAATAAAAACTAACAGCTGTAGAATCATACGTTTTCGAATATACAATATTTCTCAACAAGATAAATTCATCATTTAAACTTTCTGATAAAGAATATATCGAAAAGGTTTGAACTTTTTTAATAAATGATTATACACTTTTTTTTAGTTCGATAACATAACGGTAAAATAATGTCTTCAGAATTTCTATATTTTATGCCATTCAAACATAAATTTTTGGTGGAATTTTAGTATTTGTATGTTAAGTTTAGTAATTTTATACATATAATGGGTGTATTACTTAAAATCAAGTGAATTTTTAATTGTAGATTTCTTAGTGTAATTTTTTCAATTTTAAGGGCATGTTTAGATTTAAAATTTATGAAGTTGTTTTATTTGCATTCAAATTTTTAATTTGAACAATAATTTGCAGTCAATTGTTAAGTTTATCTGTCCTGTAATTGCATTGCTTTCAAATACGTTATAACGCGATAATATTATATGAACCAAAAAACTTTAACTTACGAACTTGTAATTGTGAAATATAAACGAAAATTGTTGATACATTTCTTCGTTGTTTTAAAAGAACATTAGCTCTGATAATCTCCATATTTTTTTAGATTTGCTTAAAGTTGGAGAAGTAAGATTGTTTCTTCAAGCAATAATTCACACCCCCGAAACCAAATTTACTACCTTCTATGCTGAATTCACCTGTTTCAAACTTATTAGGCTCATCTCCGTGCTTATCTCGTTAATTGTAATCTTGAACAATCTCGTTTAAACCTCAATCGCTCTACAACTAACCCGATAATCTTGTGTAATCAACTGTTCTGCAGCTAGCACATGTTGTATATCTTCATTGTTGAATGCCAGTGACACCTTTCAACTACAGTCCATGTCATCTCTAAATTATCTATTGCTAGTTTCTGTACACTTCTCGCTGAAATGCAATCTCTCAATTCGCATTTATTGACTTCAGAAAAATTATGCTGCACCAATATTTTGAAAAAAGCCCGATGAAGCAACCAAGCCAATATAATTTTTTTACCACCGAATTCACATTTTTTTAACAACTTCAATCTTTGTTAGTTTGCTCAACAAAGCATTTTCTACTCTTCAAGTTCATTGCACAAATTTCATTAAAGCCTTAGAAACGTTGTCATAAATAAAGTATGGTCTAAACATGTTTGTACATTGGAGTAGATTTTTGTAATTATATACATTAATTTTTTAATAATATTAAAAAAATTGAATTAACATTATATTGAATTTTTTAATATTTAGGTAAATGTATTTCAATTTCAGCCTTGTTTTTTTGGCAATATGTTTTTAATAAACTTAGCAATTAAGTTAGTTATTTATCTTTTTAAAGAAATATTACGAGTAGAATAATATGGCTGCCAATTATATGCATGCTATGTCCAAGCTTCATTTCATCTAATATTATTTCTAAACAGATATATTGTAATAAAAACGTTTTCGCGGGCTTTATTTAAATTACAAGTATTCCTTAATAACTTAACTATCTCCCTCAGATAAATGAGAGATCTAATTAAGCGATAGATTTTCTTACCTATTGTTACCTTGCCATACGACAATGTACTATAACTAGTGTATATAGATAGGATCATATACCTCTCCCGATAATCTGGCAGACATCATAAACGAGAACATTGGGAAAAGGCACATTTATAGGCATGTTTCTGAGTACATATAATATTGAATATCTATGTAGATATGTATGAGGTTGATATAATAGGATATTATCTACATAAAGATCTCATTTAATTTCGAGTCATTCGTGATAGTCATTATACCACTGACAATATAATATTACCAATGTTAACATGTTAGAAAATAAATGGAGGGTGTGGCTTTATATTAATGATATTATATATGTATGAGAGTGACAAAGTTTTAGGCGCTTAGACCAATTCTTTTATCCTCCATTGATAAAAGAAATTTTCTTGTGCATAGGTGTCTATGTGCGTATGTCTACATGTTTAACATATTTTGTAGTTGTGAGTAACTTATAGAGAAAAACAATTGATTTTCTCTTTTACTCGAGGTTATCTATATAATTGAAATATTATAAAAGTAATATAACATGCGCAAACAGTCTTTCAATATATCTCATTTTTAAACGTGCCTAAAGCCATGTTTATTTGTTTATTTAAAATATATTATAATTCTACAGTTAAAAATATTTCTGTTAAAATACTGTTACTTTTATTGGTACTAACCATGCATGAACTCAACATTTGTTACTGTCCTATTTGCAAACATTTTGAATTTACGCATTACCATAAGTATATACCTGCTTTATTACATGAACAAATTGTACATATATTCTTAAATTTGTACCGAATACGAAACCATAAAAATGAAAGTTAGGTAGAATAGAAGTGACATGTCTATGGCGACTCAACAAAATTCAGTTTGAGAACTGAAACTCTTTAAATGGGGTAAATCCGAGAAATATATTTATAGACTAAACGCGTTTTATATGTAAAAGTGGGACGAATGTATTATGATTCCGATTCAGATATCTTAGCTAAGGAGTAATAATTTTTTGTCATTTTATATATTATTCGAAAGCTACAGTTTTACATTTTTCTTTTCAAATATGTAAACAGAAACGTAATCTATTATCCACTAGCTTATTGTAGTTGTTTTCTCACGGAGTCACTTGATTTGACCAAACTTTACGATTGGATATCTAGTTTTCTCCGTTCTTTACTCCTACTTCTATGCGTGAAACTCACAAAATATAACTAAAATGCAGCAATTGTTTTGTTCTTTTCTATTAGTTGTCATTTTTAATTTTCTTGAAAAACGATAAATTGATTTATGTTTACATAATCACAGATGACATAAGCATGTAAATAATTTATTTTTCTTGTATCAATTATAAATAGTTCTCCTTCTAACATTTTGACCATGAATCATGCTTTTCAACTAGAAAATATACCAGAATACAAAACATATATGAGAGTACAGATCAAACAATTACATTTTTAAAACGAAGTAAGAGAGATTTGGAAAGATTAGAAAAATAGGACTGGTCTGATTACATAAGAGAGTTATTGAGAATAATTATGTTATTAATATATTAAATATTGTCTTTCCTCATAAAGATGTCCGTATAGGACGAAATTAGTCGTAAGTATCATAAATAATAACAGCCAATTCCCCGTTAATCATCATATATTGTGTACGATAGTGCCTAAAAAAATAGTCGCAAAATTAATTTGGACAATACACGTCAATACTGAATAACAATTGCCAAAAAAATACTTCTTACTATACTGATGTATTGATAAATAATGTTTTCACCTTCTAAAATAGCATTCCAAACAGTGTATTATAATCATATATTTTTTCAAACAAATCAACTGTGTATATGACTGTTGTAAACGATCTTGCATACTTTTATTAAATAAGTTTATTTATTACAAACGAATCATATCAATATTAGCACAACTCACTACATGTGTATACTGAACATAAGCAATTATATCCCAAATACGCTTATATATACCCAAATATATATCCCAAGAACTGAATAACAATATAAATAATAATAGCGATACGACAACTAAACGTGAGGACCTAGTATACAATTTATAGATTACATAAATATATATAAACATCTAGATACTAACTAGATATACGTAACATATCATGTATAGATGTCTGTGACAACTTAAGGAGTTATAAAATATACACAAAATCACTAAATTGGAAACCCTAAGTTTCATAAATGACCATTTGATATTCAATTTTTATTATATAATTCTGAACACAATATGAATATTACTTATACTTAAAAATCCGTATTATAGGAAGAAAAGTTAATGATCCTTCATTTCAAGATTAATATTATGTATGGCGTATGGCCTCAATTCTCCATACAATATAGTTTGAACCCATCGCTTCTTGCTGTAGACCAAAGTCTGTTGGCAGACAAAACACTCTATTCCTACAATAAATATAATACATCGCACATATTCCAGTTGTTATTAAATAAATATTTTGCATACATAATTATCTACAGGGATTCCTAGATAAACTACTTCTAACTGTCCATATAGTATGCAGAATAGGTATCTGTAATGCTCATGCATATATTATAGAACAACTGCCATTTTGCTATAAATATAAAATCGAAAACTGAACGAATGAGTAAAACAAGAATAAAGTGTTGTATAAATAATCTTATAATAATGTCAACGTTATCATTTTTTTCTAATAAAGGGAAAACATCCTAAAATACTTCCACTTTAGTAATTGGTATATATTAATTATATATTATATATTTGCGGTTATATAATAACCTATTTTTTAGTGCATTGTATGTATTACCCACGTAACCCTCTGAATTCTTCGAGTATATGCACACAAAGTTTGATTTGGTAACAAACTATAAAATACACAGGAATATAATAGGCAACCAATCTGCATATCATGAGAGTAAGCAATTTAAGCTGAACACAACTCATACAACAAGAAATAATTTGTGCACAAATGACGTCAGATAGATTTCCCAGAAATCCATTAATGTGTCGCCGGTAACGAATGGTGTTGATAAGAATTTACAAAGCGTTGCGGTAAAGCGGTTTTGCTCCTCTTTGTTTCATTAACAAATGAACGACTCGCGATGTATAGTTACGATAAGTTTTTACAATATCTAAGAGGTCGATGTATGTATGTTATAATGTATAGTTAGTTGACTAGTTGACTGATCTTATTTAGCTTATTAAAACAAAGCTGTAACTTTTAATAGTCAGTTGATTTTTGTAATATGTGAGTGCGAAACTGTTGTTTTGACAACATCACTATTTAATGTTTCATGCTAAAGAAGTATACATTTTATAATATATGTTTGCATTAAAATGCTACATTGCAAAATATGTAAATTGAAAGTTGTCAAAATATGAATCCTACTGACAACAATTAATACTGTAAAGTATTTAAACATGGAAACAAATATCTCAAATTTAATATATCCAAACATGCGTCTTATCATTTAATTTAAATTCTGATCTAGTTTGCTAAAGTTAATTTTTATTAATTTTTGTATTTGCTTTTCTCGAGTCATATCTTAATGTCACCCTATTATTCACTCAAACGTTTTATCTAGAAAATGCTTTGCCTTGAAAAAATATAACTTTAAAGAGAAACTAAACTGTAAAATCTAAACCGTCATTGCCATGGTGTAATTGGTACTCATATTTTAAACTCTATTAATTTTGTATGCATCATATTTTTAATCAACGATAAGAAGAAATGGTTATATTTCTGAATATTTTGTTAATTTGAAAGCTTATATGTAGTGATAAATGATTTAATTAATTTAATTTTTTAATTTACATACTAAATTTCAACTAATGCATCTTTATTTTAGTTATTATTTTTATAAAATATTCTTTGGTGTAGAAACTTAAGCTGAAAACAGAATCGAAACTGTGTCTATACTCTGGTCATGACATTATTCTAGAGTGTTCGAGTGTTTTACCATTAAATTAGACAAACTCTATATCAAATTTATAGTATACAGGCTAAATATAAGTGGATATATATACTATATATTCACGTACCAATACACATTATACGTTGCGGTAATTATTTAATATTTGATGATATTGAAATCTATATTTAATATATTTTTAACTAAGAATAATTAAACAATAGCATGGAAAAGATGACTTACACCTGTGCATATTCAAATATACAGATATAAAACTATAACCTAGTCTAGGTTGCAATAAGGCATGTAAATGACATGTAAACTCTCGAGTCTATATCTTCATTATTATAGGTTGTATTATAGTTTAATTAGTATAAATATTTTTGTAATTTATCAAAATTGGTCCTCTAAAGTTATAACGATTAATAACTATTCTTAATATATTTCGTATAATCTATAAACATTTATTAATATGAATTTATTTAATCAAGTGTTTACAGGACTGGATGAATTTGGAGAAGAGTTTATAAAAGTTTCTCTGCTAGTAATTAACTTCATTTGATAATTTAGAATCTATGTCTACACAATTTATCTAAATAAATATATTTTTTCTTCAAAATCTTTGTTTTGTTTATTTTATCTAAAATAATATAAAGGAACATAAAGTAAAAAATTGGTAGTAACTAAAATATATTAATTGTAATAATTGAAAATGCTAATAAAAATATAATATAGGGTAAACGCTCTTGACTCCAATGTGTGATCTGTAATCATCAACTATTCATAAAGTGCGACAAAAAGTTGGCGAATACATAATGACAAATGAAGTAATTTTTTGCCTGACTCCATCCGATTAATGCCTCTAATTTTATTAAGTGTCAATCAATCGCTATGTGTAATATAATATCAAAATCTACTTATTTGATAATGGAGTTGTGTACCTAAATCCTCTAGATTCACCTCCTCCTCCTTTGGATCGGCCCCTTATCTCTTATAATAAAAATAATTTATAAATTAATTTTACAATACACAGTTTGATAGTAAAAGTTCGAATCAAGTTGTCGTAACTTTTAGTTATTAAACAATTCAAACTACTGGAATATAATTCGCACTTTTAAGCTGATATTTGAAGTCAAAAGGGGGCTTATGATGGGGCTTATATACCCCGAATATTAATTTTACACCAAAAAAATTTCAAAATATTTAATTAATAAGAGGTCCCCAATATGATATCAATTAAAAACCAGTTAGGTTTAATGAATTATGGGATCTAGATAACAAAATTGCATTATTTAGTACACATACATGTATATTATGTTCATTGAAAGTACCATATACCTATTAATATTTATGACCAGAATAATGTAAAACTAAATCACGATCAAAATTAAGTGAAGAAAAAATTAGAAAATGTCTTAGCTAATTTTTTACTTGCAAATAATAACTATGCAAGAATATAAATTAAGTCATTTAAAAAAACTTAGGGATACTATAGTCAGTAAATATAATTTATTGAATACCATAGCAACAGATTTATTTACATTTTCCCTTGATTTTGTGTGAGCATTCAGGTACCTATATGGTACATATTTATATTATAATTTTTGAAATACAGCTTTGTTATATATTATTTTTAGCCATGTGATTTTGGGAATAAATGAAATAGTTGCGAATAATTAGAATAAATCAATTAAAATTAGAACTACGTTTAAAATAAACAATTAAAATGTCTAAATGTCTAAATTTGTAATATGATTACTATACTATTTGCTTTCTTTGAAACTAAATCATTTAATTCCTTAAAACGATACCTAAAACTAAATAATTTAATAAACACAATAAGTGGATATATATATTAGATAATTTTGCGTAATAAACTATTTTACACTTTATACATACTTTAATTTTTTTTATAACAATATGAAAAATAACATTTTGGTAAAGATAAATTAAAATATTGTACATGTCCACATATACCACAAGAACATAGAATACACATTGTAGATTTGTTTTTATATTTATTTTACTTCACAAAGGCAGAGAAAGTTTAAGTTGGATAGAAATTCTAGATAATAAAACACTTGCTCACCAGCCTCCTATACCCTTAGATTTGAATAGCCAATCACAATCGAAAGAGATTATAAGTGGCAGCAGGAAATATTTGAGCTTCTTATCTGGAGAGATTTCCTTCTTAATCTTACCGTTGTTAGAATGTTCGGGGCTCCTTACCGTTATGCTGACGTCGTATTGATATGTTACTCTGTTTGAATGAAGCTGCTTACAAATTCAGAATGCAAAAATAATTAAACTTCTGCTATATTAACTACGAGTGATGTAAATGTGTACATTGTACAACAATGCTTAGAGGCATAATTCAGTGGAACTTAGTGTGACGATATCACCTTCAAGAGAGCAGACAATTAAACAGCTGAGATGAGGCGTTCATCGCAGAAGTCTGCGGGATGTGTCCCGATTCCACTGGAGCCACTGAAAGCTGGGTTCAAGATGGATCCCAAAGAGCGCAGCTTTCTCGAGGCGATGGAACGCGGCGATAAACCCACCGTGCTCCGAGTCTTGGCCGATAAACAGAACCCAGTGAACGTAAACTGCACCAACATCCTCGGCCGAACTGCCATCCAAATCGCAGTTGACAACGAGAACATGGAACTAGTGGAGGTACTTCTTCGACAACCTGGCATTCACATCGGCGATGCCATCCTTTACGCCATACAGGAAGGCGTCTATCGCATCGTGGAGATGCTCATCAATCATCCCAGCATCACGCAAGAAATGCTAGGAACATCTTGGGCTGCCAAAACTGTCTCATGCAGTTCTGACCTTGAGGAGAGCCACGATTTCTCCCCAGACATCTCGCCCGTAATATTAGCGGCCACCTGCAATCAGTTCGAAATTCTCCAATTGCTGTTGAGTCGAGGTGCGCGCATTGAACGACCGCATCAGCATTCCTGCGACTGTGCCACCTGTCTACGTGTCATTGGAAGCGACTCATTGCGACACTCTCTTCTTAGAATCAACGTCTATCGAGCACTTGCGAGTCCCGCATGGATGTGTCTCACTTCAGCTGACCCAATTCTCTCAGCGTTCAAACTCTCATGGGAGTTGGCCTGTCTGGCCTCCAAGGAGAATGAGTTTAAGACCACCTTTATGGAGTTGTGCGAGCAGTGCCGACTGTTTGCTTGTGACCTCCTTGAACAGTGTCGCAGCAGTCGGGAGGTAAAGGCAGTGCTTCGACAGCGGACCACGTCAGAGTCTGATGAAGAGGAAGAAGAGATTGGAGGCAAGGAGAGCGGAGGTGATCCGGGCCGGTCGCTCAATCGACTCAAACTGGCTATCAAGTATGAGCAGAAACAGGTCAGTGCCACTTGGCAACAGGAATAAGGAGTCGGTATTTCATTTACATATTTGCTTGGTAGTGTAATTATAACTTAGTATTTTTAGATGGCGGCAAAAAACAGATTTCAAAATAAAATATGTCATTCTCGTTTGAATAAAATTTGATAATTTTTTAAATTTAAATGTACAAAAATGTACAAAATTAGTTCGCAATTATATCTTCTACAATATCAGAAAATGGTATTATGTATTAATAATCTTTAAATAAATCTTTAAACCATTATTAACTGAAATAGTTATCTCAGTAATTTTTATTTTTCAATTATTTATTTCATATTTAATTATTTTACTGTCACTCAGTGTTACTTACCTACTTCAAAATTTAATCGTTTAACATTTTTTCAAACACTATTTCTTGCAAACTTCTATATACATATACGAACAATGACTTGTAATAATTACGTATTACAAATATTATATAAAGTATACGCTATGTGATAATTATACTTTTAAAATTTGCAATTGTGTGTGTGTATCCAACCGTGTATCCAACCATTGAAAATATTACTTAATATGCATGTTTTTAATGTGGTCAACGTACATATATCATAAAAATTAAGTATATGCTAATTCATTCACATAATATAAGTATTATCAATCTGACAAATTCTTTCTTCTTTTGATAAATGTAAAACCATTCCTGTTGTTCAATCCGTTTTATTTTATCCATAATATTATGTTTCTAGTTCTTAGCTTTCTAGCTTCTTATATATTTAGATTTAACTAATCAAATTTCAAATATTTAATACATTTGTTTCCATTGATAGTTTTAATTAAAAAGAAGAACACGTCGGTAGAACACATTTAATACATATAACTATAGTTTCATGGCATATAATCAGAGATGTACAGCCAAAGTGAACAGAATTTCTACGTACCAGTTATATAAGTGAATAATTTACAATCAATATGGAAGAAATAAAGTCGCTATGTGATTGGTTCAAGAAAAA
>JAYRBW010119579.1:0-17207 GCA_036023295.1 Invenusta paracnida
AATAATAGAAGTTTATTAATCATAACGATGCTTAATATACTCTGTTTAAGAAAATGTAACAACTGCCGTCTTACTCCGCTTCAGAGAATTGTCAGCCCTTAGAAAAGAGATTGGTAGAAAAACGGAAATTATCCGTTGTGAGAATAATGTGCACCAATGAGAATTCCTTAAGAAAGCGCTTCTTACAAAAGTCTTTCTCTATTCAAATATTTAATTCTACTTTTTCTCTACCCATTTACATCAAATTTATTAAAATAAAACGATGTTTTATATACGATAATTTACAGCGCGATATATATGAAATCGATAAGAGTGAACACTCTTTGTATAATCATTACTTAGGGGGTTAAACAATGTTTCATAATTACCTGCTGACGACAACAGGTAGCAGTAATAGTTTTGTCAATATATTTATCCGATTGATTATTATACAATTTAATCTTTAAAAAATAGTTTTACAATAGGTTTTCCTGTTCAAATAGAGACTGGCGACAGAACAAATGCGTCGAAGTCAGATCAAATAGGCTGAGATTTGAAATTTAAAATCGCATATTTCGTCAGACCAAATATTGATAAGGTCATATCAAATGCGTCCAAGAAAAATTAAATGTTGACACGATAAGTATACAAAGCATTTGGAGATTATAATATCAACTGGTTGTTGATATTTATGTATTGTGGCATCTTAAATTAAAGCCTTTTGTTCAATATGTAGGTACTATTTATATAAATACATATAAAATTGTAAACAATTGTCCATATTACAAACTTTAGGTATACCTATATATAGATTATAAATACCTATCAGTGGTTCATATACACCTTTATATACCTACATTACCTACAACTATACTTTCTTCCTTAAAATGATAATTAATTATCTATCTTTGTACTAAACATACATAATTGTTATAGTAACAGTCTCGATAAACTTGCTCTGATTATCCCTCTTTTGACTTCTGCATCGCGGGAGACTTCAACGATCTCAACATAGACAATCTTTGCGACTCCTTCAACCTTATCAACGCTATTAAAGCTTCTACCAGACTTAATTCCCAACTGGACCAGGTGTTATTCAGTGACAACCTCAGGGAGGTTTATCTTAACTCTGCAACTATTGGACCTCCCATCGCCAACTCCGATCACAGAACTATTCTCATCATTCCTAAGAAGAAAACTGACACTATAGTATCTAATAAATTACACAAATCCACTATTATTGATCTGCGTCAATCTCACATAAACAACTTTCTTAATCTGCTCGCGACTCAGGTCTGGACCCATAGTCTATAAGCCTCATCTCTCCATCGACACCAAATGCGAAACTTTTTACATCCTCAACAATTGTGTCTCAATTTTCCAAGAAAAACAGTTCCCTCTAGCCCCAGTGATAAGCCCTGGATTACTCCATTAGTCAAATCCCTCATTTCAAGTAGATAGAATGACTACAAATCACGGAATTTTGCCAAATACAACCACTTTAAAGAGAAAGTTAATAACGAAATTGACAAAGCCAAGGTTCTCTGGGGCATCAAGCAAAATAAGAAAAACATCTGGAATACCATTAAAAACTAAAAAAGAAAGAAATCCACTAATCCCATGTATGCTCTTTGCGCATCCTACCCTAATCTCCTCACAGCCGCGAATCAAATTAACGACAAACTAATCTCAGTTTTCTCAGACCCTTCGTTTTACAACTTCTTCTCAAACAACGATTCCTCTGATGTCTTGCCATCCAGCATTCCAGTCGAACTTACTCACATTAAGATTCTTCGTAAACTAAACCCCCACAAAGTCAGCGTCACGACCAAATCCCAAACTCTCTCTACAAAACAGGCGCTAATTTCTCCGCTGAGCCACTTACACATCTCTTCGCTCTATCCATCACCCAAAGAAAGATTCCATTTCTCTGGAAAATTACTGACGTGACTACTCTCCCCAAAACTAGCCCTGTTAGTATACATATAGACAACCTGCGACCGATCTCACTCCTATCAACCCCGCAAAGCTTTTTGAAAAAGTTTTTCTAAACTACTCTAAAGAAATCTTGTTGTCCTCCTACGACAAACTACAATTCGGTTTTTGACCGAACTCGTCGACAACCTGTGCCATGATCTTTCTATACGACTTCATTACCAAATACCTCGATAATCCTGAATGCGAAGCTTTTGAAATTGTATTCTACGATTTCTTAAGGGCATTTGACAAACTAAACCGTGATCTACTAATCGACCGTCTTATTTCTAAACTCCTCCCAAATGATCTTGATTATTTTTGGATCAAAGTTTATCCTCTAACAGCGTTCTCAAAGAACTCGCATCGGAAATACTTTCGGTTCACTTTGTCACGTTGCGTCTGGTGTTCCCCGGGTGTCACAGATTCAAACTAACTGAATTCATGGTTAAATTGTATTTGCGCATTCGTATTCATTTTGCATGCACACAGAAGACCACAAAAATTCGTGACACGGTTAGGGAAACACGTCGAAAATATAGAAAGCTTGGTTTTGTAATGTTAATTTTTTAGACTTGATACCATGTGTAGGTATTTTACTTTGTGCAGCTTTAACTCACAAAACACTGGTTTGTAAATTCGGAATTTCCATGTCTAATTTATTAATAGACTATTTTTTAGTTAATATTTATATATGCGTTAAGGTATATTTTTAAAACTTTTTATATATATGCATTTCTATTTATTACCAATAAGGGCTATTCCTTTTTAAGAATATAAATTCGTAATCTCCTTTTTAGACCAGTTTTAAACTTTATTTTAATTACAATGAAATGGTTTTAATCTCAAATTGTAATTACATTGTGAAATCATGTATTATTTGCATTGATATTAAAAACCTTACTAATGACAAACTATACTTGCGTTTGTCAAAATGTAACTATTGCACATTTTTCAGTCATTATATTTAAATGTCTGTTTAATTGGTAATAATTTCTTTTTTCGAACAATTTTCAATACACACAATATTTTTATATAATAATTGTTTGTGATGAACGCCAGATTAAATTGATTTGTTGTTAAATCCTGAAACATTCCAACAATAATTATCTCAAATGTTATTTATATTATTTGCTTATATCGCTTATTGTGTACTACTTTTATCTACATTTAAGTATTCTTAATATTTTATTTCATTATTATGCCTAACGTATTTAGATTTTATTACAAAATTTTGCATCAAATATTTTATTGTTAATTTATCACATATTAGTAATACCATTCATTGCATTATCTTTGCTTTACGTTGTGTGTTTTATATATTTCATTCATTCTCTATTAATGTTTTTAATATTATTAAACAATATTCAATTGTCTTTTTTTCCTATTAGCCATAATTTTATATTATATTAATCTAATTTCACGTTAGAAAAAGTTTTTTTTTAATTATATGTTACTTTAATAAATTACTAGATTAATACTACTTGCTACTTTTAACTCAAAAAAGAGTAGTATAAGAAAATTATGACGTCTACGATTTTTAAAAGTTTTTATCTTTTTAATAATATAATATCTTCATAATATATATCAAATATAATCAATGTCGCTTATATAATATCTTTGCTACCAACATACAGCATACAGTCATATAAAGTAATATATTAAACTCGAGACAACCGAACGAATGTTTATTTCTTGCTATATTATAAAATTATTATTTTTCTTACTTACTATACAAGAAGACCTAGAATACCAGGAGGCGAAACTGAGCATACAGACAAAATATGCTCTACAGGGTGAGGCCACTGGCGTTTTCTCTACTTTTCCTAAGGGGGCGTTCAACAATCACGTGATGGCCTTAGGGGGGAGGGGAGGTGGTTCAGAAAAACTCTCGAAACATCACGAGGGGGGTCAGCAGTGGACATTTCGAGATGTCAGTATATATATTTTGGGAGTAAATTTCAAATAACTAAACATTTTACATTAGAAATAAATATGATAAAACATAAATACTACGAAATAAAAACTGAAAGATTTTAAGAAAATATATAAAGCAAAATAAAAATTAACTTAACCCTTTAACATTTCGGAGCTGTTTTGGGTGTTTTTTCTTCTTAGATCTAGAGGGGGGAGGTTGTAAAAAATCACGCGATGTTAAGGTGAGTGGGTTGGGCAAAACATCATCAGAGGGAGGGGGTCTAAAATGTTGAATTTTGACATCACGTGATTATTGAACGGTGCTTTCAACTAGCGTTACTCATGCGATACCGTTGTGTCCGCCTACCTGGATTTGTTCTATCACCTGCACCTGCCAACCGATCAATATTAATAAGGTTTTTTATTGGCTAGTAGGTATATTAGGCTTCTCGCCCTATTTACTCAGTCATTTTTTACATCAATATGGGATGTAAGTGCTGTTTTGTTGTCTCATCTCTAATTCCCAAACTATCAATATTATATAATAAGGTTTTCTATTGGCTAGTATGTAGGTATGTATATTAGGCTACATTAGGCTTCTCACCCTTATTAGACATTCATTTGTTTACAACCATATGGGATATAAGTGCTGTGTTCCACGCTGGGGCTGAACCAACTTTTAGTCGAAAAAAATTTAACAGACATGAAGTAAGTTATAATATACACAAAATTGAATTCTAAGTTTAGTGGTATCATTATTTTTAAATCGTCGGTTTAGATTTCGATATTTCAAAAAAATAGATAATTTAAAAAATCAATAAAATGTATGATTAGCGCAAATTTTTTGTTTAAATTTAACAGGCATAAAATCGGTTTTTTTTTGGTCATTATTGTAGTTAGAATTTGATACCAGAAGAAAAATTAATAATCATTGGTTTAATTTTTGAATTTTTGAAAAATAAAAAATATACGAAAAAGCATAAAATTGGTTTTATTTGGTAACTATTGTAATTAGAAGTTAATAATCGTTTGTATAATATTCGAAATGTTCCAAAATAGACCCCAAAAACACCCAAAAAAGCATTTATTTCTTAATTTTTTTTAAGTGTTTTTGGTATCTGTTTCGGATATCTCGAAAATTATACAAACGATTATTAATATTTCTTTTAGTATCAATTTCTAATTACAATAGTTACCAAATTAAACCAATGTTGTGCTTTTTCATTTTTTTATTCTTCACTATTTAATTCATTTTTTTTATTTTTTGAAATTATCAATTTTTTAATATCTCAAAAATTAAACCAACGATTATTAATATTTCTTTTAGTATCAACTTCTAACTACTATGGTGACCAAATAAGACCGATTTTATGCCTGTTCGCTTTTTTTATTTTTGCGCTAATCATACATTTTATTGACTTTTAGAAATTATAAATTTTTTTTAAATATCTCAAAAACTAAACCGGCAATTTTTTTTTAATTATAGGTATCATTAAACTTAGAATTATATGTGTATTTCTGTGTATATTAAAGCTTACTTCATGTCTGTTCAATTTACTTTGACTAAAAGTTCATGGTTCAGCACCAGTGTGGTTCCTCATTGTCGTTCTAGTTATGCATCAAGTAAAGAAACAAATACTTAAACTTTGCATAAATTTCCTCTTGATCCCATATTAAGAAGAAAGTGGGTGAGACTGAAGTATTCATCGTGAAGTCTTTCATCCAACTGTGCATAGTCGTATTTGTAGTGACCATTTTTTGACAACACCCAAGAGCGAGTATCGTTACTGAAGAACAGGAACACTTTTTATGAGAAAATTTGATTTTGGGAGATCAAAAGTCTCAATTTCTAGTTAGTACACTGATTTTTGTTCTTGGAATACACCTCATTCTCAGAAGGGGAGAACATAGAAATCTTCGCTTCGATATATAAGATTATTATTTTTCAATAAATCAAATTTGATATATAATTTTTTTATAAACAAGAAATATAGTTTTATAATTTATGAAGAAAGTCAAATATAAGATAAATTTATCGATTACTTGCGAAAGTAAAATCTCATTTATTATCTGAATTTTCGTATAATTTTGCTATATATACATATTTGGTCATCAAAATTATTAATTTTCTTGTTGAATTGAGATTATACGCCATCATGTGTTTATAATTTACATTAATTTTGTGCAAGATATGTTATGTTTAAATGTGTTGACCCTTTTCAAATGTATATATATATAAATGTAGTATTTTTAATTAAATTAAGAAGGCAGAAATATCAATAATCAGAGGCCGCGTTATATATCATGTATATATCATGTGATAATATATGCATCATTTGATTCACTTTCGTAATGAATCAATTGACTCATTTATTGTATAATTACATCATGCTACAACATTTGAATCAAATGACACATTTAATAAGCGAATGAAATGATTCATATTTATTCCAATGACACATTATGTTTGAAGTTTGACTAGATCTTGGGAGGCATTATGATACGGTATTTTTTCAGTGTATTAGCCAAAATTGGCAAACAATGTGTTTGCTTATATTATAATGAAAGAATTGAAATAAGCGTAAAATGTCTTAGCTCTTTAAAGAAATATTTGACTTGAGCTAACTATGTTTTTTAATATTGTCAAGCTTTTCAGAAAGTAATTTAGAACTGTATTTAAATAAATAGTAGTAGGAAGGTGTATCACGAGAACAAAGACAAGTGGGGGGGGGTGCACGCACATCACTTGCGAACCTCTCGACCAATCAGAATCGAGCAACGCAAGCCAATGAGACGGATGTAACAGTATTTAAGAGACGCGCGCGTATTTTTGTCTATTTAAACAAAACTTTTTGCGCAAAATTTAAAAGTGCGTGGGATTGTGTGGCGCCAAATTCGAATTATTAAATACGCTGGAATATTGTAATTAAACGGGGAATTATGTGCCAGTATCAAATCGTATTTTTGTCTTTTTAAACAAAACTCTTTGCGCCAAATACAAATTTAAAAGTGCGGGAATATTTTGATTAAACGTGGAATTATGTACCAGTATTAAATCGCATTTAAGGGAAAAACTTACTGGAACACCCATATTTAATACTTTTCTATTAATCAGAGGCAGACCATAATCACGCAACAATTATACATAGGTTACATAAATACTACCTGTCTTAAAGTTCAGTAGTATAGCTATATTTAACTGTATTTTGAGAAAATTAATAAATTACTAAATTATGAATGATTCTCTACCGGTATGCTAAAAATGTCCTAAACTCCTAAATTATTCCCTTAATGTATGCTAAGAATTCCCTACCGGTATACTAAAAATACGCTAAACTCATAAATGATTCTCTAAAAGTATGCTAAGAGTTCCCTACCGGTATGCTAAAAATGTCCTAAACTCCTAAATTATTCCCTTAATGTATGGACTGGCATGTTCTGGACTAGCATGTGACAACACCACCAGCACCAATAGTACATCAACCCACACCATTCGATAGACGTTCATTTGGAGGCGATGGAGATGACTCATAGATTTAATTGAGAACTAAATGTTTTAACTATGATGATGCCCAGATACATTTACTAATGCTTCTCCCGATATGTAAACATTAACTGTTGTACTGAGATATCCTGCTTGTTATAACAGAATATATATATTTCTATATATAAACTTGTTATTTTTTATTTATGGTACTTATGGAATCATTTAGGAGTTTAGCGTATTTTTAGCATACCGTTAGAGAACTCTTAGCATACTTTTAGAGAATCATTTAAGAGTTTAGCGTATTTTTAGCATACCGGTAGGGAACTCTTAGCATACATTAGGTGAATAATTTAGGAGTTTAGGACATTTTTAGCATACCTGTAGGGAATCATTCATAATTTAGTAATTAATTAATTTTCTCAAAATACAGTTAAATATAGCTATACTACTGAACTTTAAGACAAGTAGTATTTATGTAACCTATGTATAATTGTTGCGTAATTATAGTTTGGCCTCTGATTAATAGAAAAGTATTTAATATGAGTGTTCCAGTAAGTTTTTCTCTTAAATACGATTTAATACTGGCACATAATTGCCCGTTTTATTATAATATTCCAGCGTATTTAATAATTTTAATTTGGTGCCCCACAATCCCACGCACTTCTAAATTTGAATTTGGCGCAAAGAATTTTGTTTAAATAGGCAAAAAAGACGCACGCGTCTCTTAAATACTGTTACAGTCGTCTCATTGGCTAGCGCTTGCTCGATTCTGATTGGTCGAGAGATTCGCGGGTTATGTGCGTGGGTGAGGGGAGGGGGTGGAGTCGTGCTACCCCTACCCTACTACTTATTAGACTAACTTCTTGGTGGAAGTTATTTATGGGTTTACACATGTTGCATCCCACTATAAGTTTACCTGCTTAATTTTGTTCTATTCCAATTGCCGAATGTTTGTTTGCTTGGGGTCGTTTTCCAGCTTGCACCTGCATAATTGATGGATCTTTTGAAGCTAACATTTTTTAACGATTATTAACTTAATCTTTTAACCATACATTCATAGTTAATAACCTACAATTTATATAATTCAATAAACATGCTCAATCGTGGTTTTAGTCATTATCATTTTTTATCGCTGTACCTCATTCATATAGAACCTTTTTGCAAGATGTCCAAGACAGAGGAATCAACTGTGGCCGTTCCAGAAATAGAGCTCTACGCTCAAGGTCCACCAATAAATATGCTCTCCCCGATTGGAGTCACAACATTTGAACAAGACGACTCCCTACCGCCACTTCCAGTTCCAAAGCTTCTCGATAGTCTTGCTCTTTATCTTGACTCGGTCAAACCAATTGCAAAGTCCCCAGAAGAGTTTGAAAACACGCGCCGATTGGTGGAAGAATTTCAGCAGAAAGAAGGTCCGCGTCTCCAACAGTTGTTAGAAAATAATGCCTCTACAACTAAAAACTGGCTGGAAGAGGTAGACTATTTTGCTCATATAAACAAGCTTACTCTATATATATCATTAATAAATCAAAAGTTTTAGAAAAATTATTAGATAAGCACGTAAAATGGAGAGACATTTAATATTTAGATTTTTTCTCGTATGTAAAATTGTATTTGGTTTAAATTTTTGTGTTGAATAATATATATACACATTTTATTTCATCCATGGAATATTGCCATCATTGCGTTGTTTAAAATATTGTAGATGTGGTTTGAAGTGGCCTACATGCGCAATCGGGTTTCCTCGGTCCCTTACACTAATATTAGCGGAACAATCCCTTGCCACTATCACGTATTTCCGGCCTCTTCAAAACCAGGCACACAGGCCCATCGAGCTGCAATTCTTGTGCATTACATGTTACGCTACTGGCAACTCACTAGAATGGAGAAGATTGCTCGTGAAGTACGGAGAGATGGACGCGTCATTAGTATGCATCAAATGAAGCGTATCTACAATACATGTAGGGTAGGTGTACTACTTTACGTTATACATACCTTAGTTTACATAACTAACCTTAAAGTTATAAATTTTACGTTTATTTCTAAGATTCCTGGAAAAGAGACTGACACTCTGGAAACTCACTTTTGTACACGTAGTCAAGGCAACTGTCCGAGGCACATTATCGTGAGCCATCGAGGTCGACTGTTTATGATGCGTGCCATCGACAACGAGGATCGCGTTTTGACTCCTCCCGAGATGACAGCTGCATTCACCGAGATAATGGCATATAGTGACTCTCGTGGATGGAATTCCGAGTCTATGTGCCCCTTGACCACACTGCCTCGAAGTGACTGGGCCACCAACAGAGAACTACTCGCTAGTCTCGGGAATAATGCCGCTGTGCTTCGTCTCATTTCGGAGGCCGTGATGCTTGTTCGTTTAGAGGATATCTGTCCTACTTCTCCTAACCATCGAGTTTTACTTGGATTGTATAATGATGCCAGGTGTGTTAAGTGTATAATAAGACACCATAATGTACACCATTTAAATGCATTCTTTATCAACATAAACATCAAAGTACATCCTAGTAAGGCCATATATATCGCATAATATATTAATATATATATATATATGTTATTCAATATATACGAGTTAAACTCAAATAATATTATTCAAAACCAGATAGAAATGATCACAATTAACCAACTTTAATCAATATGCTAGTAGAGCATACAACTGCAATTTAGTATGGTTCGTTCAGCTGTTTCACCGTCATTAGAAATATTTTATAAACTTTTGTACCCAAATAACATATGGTGTAACCCATGAACAGTAAAAAAATATCTAGGCTCACATGTTGACATTTAATTAATTCCTGTACATCTGAACTAATGTAAAGTATCGCCACGCCCACCATTTAAGAGATCAACCAAAAATAATATAGCGATTTAAAGGAAGCGTGGATCACCTGTCCAAGTCATATTGAAAAATATCTTTAAATATATGACGACCGAAAAGGATCATACTACAATTAGGCAAGAATGTGTGAATATGTTGACATATTTCAGTAGGTATAAATTGTTACATGTAACACATATTTGAAAATATGTATGTTGATACATTCGTGTTTATGCATAACATGTTACAACGTATACTGAAATATATGCTTACATAATCGTGTTTATGTGTCACATATTACACATAAACACAAATATATTGGAATTTGTAAATATGTATAACATGTAGCTACACATAAACACGAATATGTAGAATATATTTCCAACATGTCAACATATTTCAGTATATTTTGTTAAACTACACATAAACAAGAATATGTCGACATATTTGCAAATGTGTGTATCTATATGACACAAATATGAATACGTTGAACATATTTGTAAATATGTGTATCATGCGACATAACCACGAATATATCGACACATTTTCCTAACATGTAACATATAAACTCGAATATGTTGACATATTTACATATTCTTACATACTTGTTGTATAATCCTTCTCGGCTGCCATATACCTACTCGTACATACTTTAATACTATACTGTATTATATACTCTAGTACTTTATGATTCCAATGGGATGGGTAAATTAAGCATAACATATTTAGTATATTCTTCTCTATAATAGATTAATACTCTGGACAGTTATTTTGTAATTTTATTCACATTAAACAATAAGTAGTCTCAATAGAAAAGCTGTATTTATTTAAATTGCAATTTTTGCAGAAATATGTGGGCTGACAAAGCTTACGCGATGATCGTATTCAATGACGGTACAGCCATGGGTTCCGGTGACCATGCCGCCTACGATGGCTATGCGGTTCTTACAGCTGGTATTTACGTCGATCAATCTATCTATCGTATAAAGGGAGAATGGTCTCCGAGTAAGGAATGGGATCGTGAGGCTTTGGCTTCCTGGCCATATCCAGAGATGAATGGTTTGCCTCTCTGGGAGCCGCTTGAGTTTACTTCAAACGAGCATTTACGGAATGAGGCGACTAAGGCCATGCAAATATGCGAGATAAACTGTCGCGATGTTGATGTGATTGACTACTTCTACTACGGGTGAACACTATTATTGCTTTTTACTGTAGTCAATATATATTCATTTTCAGTAAACTTCTACATATATAAAAGACATGGCTGTAAAAAAATTGAAAATATTTTCTAATACTCTATCATTTTAATTCTATAAATGCGCTCTCTTTCCTCGGATTATTTCTTTATGCCAATGATTAGGGCACTTTTTGTTTTGTTCAATGGTTACTTTTATTACATATGTATTTCACTAATATTCAGTTATGGACGTCTGTTCCTACGCACATTCAAAGTTCACCCCGACACTGTGATCCAAATGGCTCTTCAACTGGCCTTCCTTCGAGTCCATGGGGAACCAGGAAGCACTTATCAGACCGCCTCAACGCGTCAGTTCTGGCACGGACGTACAGAGACCATTCGTTCTTGTACAGAAGAGGTTATTGCCTGGGCAAGACACGTCCTTGATCATGGCCCCACGCATTCCAAGTTCGTTTTCTACCTTGTTTCACTATAATTAAAGTACTAACAAGCGATAATAATTTAAACTAATATTGAAATGGATAATCTTGGAATTTTTTAGATATATATTATGGTTGTTAATAATTATTTAAAGTGTAAAAAAAATTTCCTCTGCTATAGTTATGGCCGAATTAAAAGTTTATGACTAGTATTCAGAATTTATAAAACACATTTTTTCAGAAATTAAAAAAATAAACGTTAGCAATATTTTACGATAACGAATATCATATTATATTTGACCTCTAAAATAAACTAAAAGATAATTCAAATAAATCTTTGAATTTGCTTTAAAATGTATTTTTTATCGCTTCTAAGCTTTAGAATATTCTATTTATTGTTAAATTTATTCTTTAATTGAAGCGTAAATGCGATCAAGATATGCATTTACCTCCCTTCTAAACATACAGGAGCATCTCGCTATTCAAAGAAGCCCACCGTCGACACAACGATCTCCGGAGTCGGTGTGAAGCGGGTCTTGGTTGCGATCGACACCTTCTAGGCCTCCAAATGCAGAGTCTCCAGACAACCGGTACTTCCCCGGCTCTCTTTAATGATCCTCTTTGGCGTCGAACTGGTGGAGGCGGCAACTTTCGTCTGTCAACTAGTTTCTCCGGGTACTATATTGCTTGCGGTTTCATGGTACCCATGTGCCACGAGGGTTATGGGGTGTTCTATCGCATTGGAATGGACCGTTTAGAGCTCTTAGTTACCGCTTGGTACAGTCATCCAGAGACAGGAGCTGCTAAGCTGGTAGATGGTTTGCGGGCATCTCTCGATGATATTCGAACTTTGTTGGAGGCAGGTGTAGAAGTGGATGGAAATCAGAGTCAGAAGACTCAAACAGCGAAACTTTGAAATTACCTTAGTTCTTCCAATTATGTTCACATATTCTGTTGAGAATGTACCTGTTTCAACGTGTTATTACACTGTTTTTTTATATATAATTTAGTTGATAGCTTCAGTATAATAATGCGAATTTTTTTATACTTTTTTGTTGTTACGTGTCTATAAGTTGTTTTTCTCAATTATTTTTTACAGTGCACTGACAATTCAATATCTCCTAGTTACTTTAATTTTCTTTTGAAAAATTTGATTTTAGAAATTTCTATTAACGTTTAGATAGATAATTTGAAATAATTTTATAATCAGATTATACAGAGAATTTATTCGTATTTGCATTCGTATCTGTTGTGATTAAATTATTGGCAAAACTGATTGTTAAACACTTTTGCTTTATATACACATTTTGTGTTTTTGTGCTATGATTTTACTTTTATAAAAGTTTATAAATTTCAATTCTAAATCAAAATTTTCCTTTTTAATACAACTAAAACTTAAAGAGCACAGAACTGAAATGTTCACCATAGTCGTCCCTTTATTATAGTGTATTACATATATTGAATAAATACACATTCAGCCAGTTAACTTCGGGTCAGTAATCTAGTGGAAAATACAACGCTCTATTTATTGAATTTTTATTTATAAAATAAAGATTGCTAGAATATTTCATCTAAATCTTCCACCTTATAAATAGTATCTTAAAATATCACGCTATTGATACCTGGATCTTTATAATTGTATATTATACGTTCGCAAATGATATGAATTGAAACTTTATATTTAGACTAATTAATATGAGATATTTTGATAACAAGAAAAGTTTTATTTTTTGGACAACTGTTAATTTCAGTACTTTTTTCAGTCATATACATCTCATTCCTTTTCGACTGAGCAATTTACCCTATTCATTGCAGTTTATTATTTTATTGATCATTTGCACTTTTTATTTAGATTAATTGTTTTAATTTTCTGTGGTTTATTTTTAGTGCAGTATTTATTTTATTTTGGATAGTAAATAGTGTTTTCATTGTTTAACACTAAGAGTTCAAAATTAATTCACATTGAAATCTTTGGCATAATATGTATTAATAACAATTTAAATTTTTTTTCTTAATCCTGATTACCAGTCATAATTGATAAACATTAAAGGCATCATTTGATAAACATGATATTTGTATTTTTCTACAGAAACATGTAAAACACAAAATATGTAAACAGATAAATTGCATGTTTGCAATTTAATAAAACATGCGATTATTTAGTAGTAGTTTCAGAATATTTCTTGTAGAAATATAAATTTGTAACATGAATTTTTTCACATCATTATGAAATTATTTTTAAACATAATGTATGATTGTTGAATTGCACGCATTTCAAAGTAGCAATGATTGCAAATGTTGCAGTATACAGCGAAGACTACGAGCCATAGAAAAATTGTGTAAACGTATGATACATTTCTAGATGGGTTTATATGTATCTCAGTATAACTGTATGTTTTAATACATGAAACCTTCAAACCTATATATTTTCATTAAAATATGTGAAATTAAAACGAGTCTTTATTTAATCGTTTCATTTCTAAATTTTCAAGTTTTTCTTTAAAAGTGTTCTTCTTCTTCCGCCAGTATATAGTCTATTTTTTGATTCGTTATTTAACACTGAACTATTATTTATACTTGAATCATTAATACCTTCATTGTCCATTAGTGTAAAATGTGGGTCATTTAATCTTGCTTCTATGCTGCTAACAGTAGTATTACCTAGAGATGGAGAAATATTCGTCATGGAATTGGTAAATAAGGTATTCATTGGCAAATTATTTATGTGTTTTTCAAGTAAACTTTCAGTATTCAATGAGGTGAAATGTCTACCGGATAAATTATTACTGTTTCTAAGTATATGGTTATTTGGTTTTATATTCTCTGCCAGTAGTGTATCTGTTGAGTTTGTTTCAATTTCTTTACTTTTTTCTGTTATATGTTGCAGTTTCTTTTGTACCTGGAGTAACATTTTTTTATTTCTTTCATTTTTCATTGTCAACAATGTGTTGGAAACATTTCTTCCTCTTCGAAAAGTATTATTATTTGGTGTATCGGAGCTGACTGAGCTAAATTCAGCTATAACTTCTCCAGAATATACACCACGGGCTGGAATTTCTTTTCCAAGAGAACTACTTCGGTTTTGTTTGTTGATTTTACTGATACCTTCAAAAGGCGGCAATTCTGCATTATTGACGTTCCTACTCATAAATTTTTTCTCACTGCTAGTTGTACTTTTAGGACCTAGGCTTCCTAGGCGTCTTGCCATCCAATTTTGACCTAATTCTGCAAATTCATTTGTGTTAATAAATCCATTGTCAATCTTTACAATTGTTCCAACTAATCTGTCATTTTCTTCCTCTAGAATATCTAACTCTACAATTAAATCATGAATTTCACGAAGCATTTTAATTTGCATCGCATTGTACAGTTTGAGGTATTTATTAAATGCTGCCTGTAGTGCTTTTAATTTTATCATGTTATAATAAACGGAGTCGGAACTGTCTCCTAGTAGCGCAAGTACCTTTTCTGCTCGAACATAAATGTTGTGAAGTCGATCAGCTATTTCTTGGGGTTTACGTAAACTATTCAACTCCGGTCGTTCAGCCCAGAAAAACACCCGATCGATTAAACCAATATTATCCGTTAATATTGGCATTATACCATTGCAAATACGTGTTAACACCAAGGAAAAATGAAGTTGAAGATAGTACAATTCTCTATAAAAATCAATTAACGGGATAAGATTCTTTGAGATTTCTTCAAGTTCAGCTAAACACCTTAGCACTTCTTCAGAGTTGATTTCGTCTAGTCTATAATTGTATCGAAATTCCTTTCGTCTTCTTAGAGGCTGAAGTCTCATTAAAGCTTGACGTCTTGGACTGCTTTGCAAAATTTCAGAATCAGAATAAGTACAGAGAATGCTAATGAGTTGTTTGTTTTGACTAGTTCTATTTTTTATTAATTGTCTAGTGATAATTATCTCTTCCTTCAATGCCTCTATTTCCAATGTATTCACAAATATCTGCTCTTCTAAAAATTCTCTTGTAAATAGGATACATTGTTCCTCAAACAAAAGTCTATAATCCTCAAGAAATTTGTAGCCTAATACAAATAAATCTTTTAACTGGAGAATTGTTCTTAAATCTCCTTTCACACTTTCAGGGTATGAAGGCAAATACTCACGAGGTGATTTGGCTGACAACAACATTTTGTTTCACTGATTTATGTAGATTTTTTTCATAAAATTTACTTTTGCACAATTAAGATTATATTTTTTCAATACTGATATTTTAAGCATTAATATTGAATACTGATAGACGATACGGTAGCATCTTCTGACCAAGAACAAGAGCATTACGATTTAGATTAAGGGATGCCAAGGAGAGACTATATAGGCTTATTTTTAACAACTAATATAAATCAGATTAGAGTACTGTATTAAAAGCTCAGTTTTGATATAAATGTAATGGACCTCGGGTAAAAAGTGCACTTCAATTGAACTTCTTATAATATACATTTAAACTCTATTTAAAAAGGGAGAATTTTTATGAAAAATATTCATCAACATTTTCAACGGAACAAATCAGACAGCGTTGGCGTATAAATAATAGGAACTATATATATAATACTATATATAATACGAGTTACATTGCTTCTGTTAAAATGTACCATTGCTAAGATTTATTTCAGAAATTTTGTCTCTTACTATTATAAATATTTAATTTGTAAATAAGATATATTTTATTTTAGATATGCATTTTTTAAAGCCAGCATTATAACAACTCCTTGTCTTTTTATACCACTTATCAATGGCTGAACTACGTGACATCTTTATTCATCTACGAAAAATAATTTTAATTTTTTTTCATTGATCTATTTTTTATTTGATTTTTAATTTTGGAAGTATCGTTTCTGTTTGAATATATCAGTTACTAAAAAAAATATTACTTTGATCAAAGAACTTATAGCATACAGCAAAAATTTCAATTTACAAATTATATGAATCTTTCAATATAATCATAGAAATATGAAATATATAGATCTCTATGATAATAATAATTAATAATATTTGTGATATATATATTGAAATATTATGTAACTATTTGAGGTTTGATGTTAGAGATAAAGATACATAATTCGTCAAATTTTGATAGTTAAAGTTCATGAGGAGAAGGGAGGGATGAGTTTTTAAAGGAGTCTGATTCAGCTTGTTTAAATTAAAATTCGGGTTGTTGAGATCAAACATATCGGCAACTTCATTGTTGATAATTAATTTGCCTTTTAATAGGATAAAATATTTTGAAACAGTTCTTTTGTCTGAGTCGAGCGTTCTCAAACAGAGTTGTGTAGTCTCTGGTCAAAGTTTTAGTAGATACAGTCAATTCCGCATATAACGGATCACGAAAAACCAAGAAAAAAATCCGTTAAATCCGAAAATCCGATATAGCC